>JANQBM010067090.1:0-22232 GCA_025594535.1 Erythroxylum domingense | reverse complement strand
AAAATGGGGTAAATAATCCTCGCATTTAAAAGCTTTACTACCTCCTTCTTCACAACCTCTTACATGTTTAGATTTAACCTTCTTTGCCTCTCCCTCACTGTTTTGCATCCTTCTACAAGGTTAATCCTATGTATCACCATATTGGGGCTAAACCCCCTAATATCAAAATTTGCCACCTTATGACTTTCATCCTTTTCTTAATGATCTCCACCACTTTCTCTTCTTGCTCACAATCCAATTGGTTAGAGATAATGATGGGTAAGGTATGGTTCTTACCTTAAAAAGGTGTATCTCAAGTGGGAAGGGAAGGGTTTAAGGTCTAAAATGGGTGGTTTAATAATGGAAGGTGGAGTAGGTGTATCTGTTCTCTCTAACTTCTCTAGCTCAACTTCCTCACATAATTCCTCTTCTCTCACACTCTCATCCCTATGCACTTCAATAACTTCATCAACTTCCTCTTAAACCTCCTTCACACATTCATCCACAACATCAATTTCATACATGCAGTACCATCCATCGGTTTCTTTAAAGATTTAGACATGTTAAATTCAACCTGCTCATCACCAATTCTCAAAACTAGTTTTCCGTCATTCACATCAACTAATGCCCTACCAGTATTCATAAAGGGCCTACCCAAAATCAATGGACAATGTCTATCTACTTCAAAGTCTAACACAACAAAATTAACAGGAATGATAAATTTATCTACTTTTACTAAGACATCTTCTACAAATCCAAACAGCCGCTTAATGGATTGATCCGTAAGTTAAATGATGAATGTTGGGTTGAACTCTCTTATTCCTAATTTCCTAAGAATAGACAAAGGCATCAAGTTAATACTTGCATCTAAATAATATAAGCATTTAGAAAATTCAAAGTCAACAACAATATATGGAATAGTAAAACTCCCTAGATCTTGTAGTTTTGAAGGCATTGTGCTTGAGATGATCGAACTATAATTCTCCATCAAGGTTACCGTTTGATTGTCCTCCCAAATGCGTTTTTGTGTGAGTATGTCCTTAAAAAACTTCGCATACTTGGGCATGCACTTCAAGGCTTCCACCAATGATAAGTTAATTTGAAACTTCTTCAGTTTATCCATAAACTTAAAAAACTAAGTTTCTACCTGATGTTGTCTCACCCTTTGTGGATACGGGAGTTTATGCTTGTAAGTTGGTGGTGGTACATATGGCCTCTCTTCTACTTTCTCTTCTTCTATCTCCTTGCCTTTCTCCTTCGTTTGACTCTCCTTTTGCACACTTGGCTCCTTCAGTTGCTTGCCACTTCAAAGTGTGATTGCCTTAAGTTGTTGCTTTGGGTTAGCTTCAATGCTATTTGGTGGGCTACCTGCATTTTTAAAAGATAAAGCAGTAGCAAGTTGACCTACCTGAACCTCCAAGTTATGGACGGAGGAAGCATGGATTTTTAAGATTTGGCCAAATTTGGCATCTTGGCTTGCAAACATCTGTTTCTGATTCTCTTCTTGCCTTCTTTGAATTTCCTCTTGGCTTGAGAATTTAGACCCCAATACGTCCATTAACTTGTCCATTTTGCTCTCCAAAGACCCAAGATAGTCTTGTTGAAATCCAAGCAGTCCTTGTGGTTTTGCTTGACCACCTATATTGTTAGTACTGTAAGAATAATTTGGGTGGTTTTTCTACCAAGGATTGTAAGTGTTAGATTATGGATTATTAACTCGATGTGGTTGGCCCAAGTAATTTGCCTGTTATGTGCTACTAGCTCCTAATAAGAAGCATTCTACTGTGTAATGGTTGTCCTGCCCACATAACTCACAGTGGACTTATATGGCTTTCGCTATGGATAAAGAAGCTCCTTGTATATTGTTCAACTGTTTGGTGAGGGCGGTAATCTGAGCTTGTAAGGCTGTGATAGAATTAATTGGAATCATGCCTTTTTGTTCTGTACCTTGCCTACTCCTTTCTTTCGACCATATGTAGCTATTACTTACCTACTCCTCTAAAAGATCATGAGCCACCTTAATGGTTTTCCTTATCAACGACCCTCCAGCAGCTGCATCTATTATCCCTCTTCTAGTCTGATTCATATCATTATAGAATCTTTGTAGTAAGAACTCCCTTGGAAAGTTGTGGTGTGGGCAGCTTCTTTGTAACTTTGTGAATCTCTCCTAAGCTTCTTAATGATCTGCTTAGTCTTTGTCAATGGGAAGTACTTGGCAAAGAAGGCTTGGGCTACTTGCTTCCATATAGTAATCTGAGATGCATTAAGTGAGTTATACCATACCTTGTCTCGATCTCCCAAAGTGAATGGAAATAATATGTGCCTCATAATATCATCAGCCATTCCTTAGAATCTAAAAGTGTCGTATATCTCTAAAAATTTTACTAGGTGGGCATTGGGATCTTCAGTTGATAACCCATAGAATTGAACATTATTACGGAGTATATTTAGGATTGCTGGCTTGATTTCAAAATTGTTTACTGTGATTGTAGGCCTTGTAACTCCTTGTGGACTAAATCCGAGCCTCATAAAATCCACCAATGTTCTCTCGACTCCTCCTTATTCTCCTTCTTCCACCATATTTGTTTGAAGATTTTCTTGGCACTTTGCTCTCCTTAACCTCCTCTCTTGTCTTATAATATCAGAAAATTCTTATTCAAAAGCTTCGTTAGACTTTCTTCTACTCCTTGTGTTCATCCACTTGCAAATACACAAGGAAAAGTATCAAACACTCTCAAATCAAATTTAGTCAAACTAAACAATATACTAAACAAACAATCCCTGGCAACAACACTAAAAACTTGTTAATTGAAAAACTAATTCACTAGTTTTATGTTTAAAACCATAAGTATACGGGGTGTAACTTATAGTAAAGAATAGATATCGATCCCTTAGAGATTGTGTTTAGATGCTACTTAATTTAGGCTGCTTTGTTTGAGAACCAATTTTAGTAAATATAAATTGAAAATTTAAACTAAATCAAACAACTAACAATGAACAAATGATAAAGCAAAAGTGCAGAAACTTGGAATTCAAGATTTAACAATTAGAGATCACTTTTTCCATATCTTATATCCCTCCACCTTGTTGATTGAATTGTGCCTCACCTAAGATGTCCTAATTTATTAACTACCCTCTCTCAAGGTGTAATTAATTGTCCCTAGACAAATTAAATGGAAATGATTAAGCAATCTCTCATTCTATAGAATCAATCCACCAATTTAGTTAGTTATAAAGTTATCCTATAGATAATCAACTAATTAGCCAAGATCTCTCTCTAGCTAATCAATTAACTTAATAAATGTAGATCTATAGATTGCCAATTCTTATTGTATGGCCCTACACAATTTACCTAACTTAATTTATCAATATATTGCAAGGTATAAGCCCAACATTCATCAAACACAACATTCATTCAAATCAACAAAGTAGGAGTTCAATAAGTAGTTCAAAAGTAATCTCTACAAATAACTCATCCACTCATAATTTCATTAACATCCCCAACAACAAGAAAATCCATAATAAAGATGGTAGAAGAGAAAAATGAAATAAGAACTAGATGAAACAAGCTCCTCCTCTTCTTTGCCCAAATCTAGAAAATCTGGAGTTGGTGTGCTCTTTGCTTAATGGAATGGAAATCTTAATTCTTTACCTCTCCCTAGGCTCTAACACTCCATTCGGCTCTAGGGATTTTGCCCTTATATAGTCACAAGAACCTAAAATTAAGTGAAACCCGCGTGTCTCTTTAGGTTAGTGATCCCACGATCGTGGGAATTAGCTTGAATCCCACGATCATGGGTTCTTGTCTTACAACTCCTACACTTCTTTTCTCCTCTCTTGGTCCCTAGCTCAATCACAACATCAAAATGATCAATTCTTACTATAAATCAACATCAAACATAAAATAACAACCATGAAGATCAAACTAAACAAAAACATACAAAATAAGTCATAAAACACCACAATAATAACCTATTATACAAGAAACACATGCAAAATACTTAGAAAAATGCACAATAATGCATAACTATCACTTATTAGGCTTAGCTCTTATTGAGTTCCATTGATAGCTATTCAAAGCCATCTTTTTAATGAACTCTTGGGCCACTTCAAGTGTCTTGCTAGTTAGGGTCCCTCTAGCTACGACATCTATGATTTACTTGGTTAAAAGATTTAGACCATTAGAGAATGTTTAAACTTGTAACCAAACAAGAAGACCATAATATGGTCATCTTCTCAACAAAATCCTTTAATCTATCCTATATATCATATAAAGTCTCTTATCCAATCTAGGCATAGGAAGATATGTCATTCCTCATCTTTATCCTCTTGGCTGGTAGGAAGTACTTAAGTCATGATCGATCCTCTAGGAAGCACGTTCAGTCACTACTTGTCTTAGTTCCTCAATAAGAAAGGAAATGGACTCAGTATAATTACATTATCAATGGCTACATTTATTTTGAAAGCATTTCAAATCATTAAGATATTGGAAATGTGAGGGTATGGATCCTCATCTTGTAGTCTATCAAATTGAATGAATTACATCTAAGTCTTTTTTAGATATTTTAAAATGTCATCCTTTCAAATTTTTAGTCTTTTTTGACTAGTTTTGTGGATTTCTTTGGAGTATAAAGAAATCTAGTTCCTAAAAAAGCAATAAGAAAAACAAGTATTAAAGACTAAAACCAAAATATCAAAATAAATAAAATAAATACAAAGTAAATAAATGGTTAGACTAATAGCAATTAAGATTTTCGAATATATTAGTCCCTAACAATGGCACCAAAAACTTAGTAAACTAGTATGCATATATATTTAGCTCAATTCCTGTAATCTATAGATTTTTCGAGGCAAGTGCACTTACCATTCTATAATGTAGGGCTTAGAGTACTCAATGTCGATCCCATAGAGATGCAGGTACTAGTAATAACTCTTTTCCTATCATCTAACTGAAAATAAGGTGTTGATGACAATTCAGGCCTAAAATTTAAATAATAAATTAAAGATAAATCATCATAATTAAAGAAACTAAGATAACATAAGAGTGGAAAAATTAATCAATAAAACAATGGTACCTAAAGTTTGATTCCCTTGAGGACTTCTCATACAATTATGATTTCACTAATCAATTTATTTTAAATTTCATTAGAACATGGAAATTCCTAAATTATGTTGGTATCTTTCTCAAGAATATTAACACTTAATTTTAGTTTGATTAATTGAAATTTCTTCAAATTAAAACTAAAAAAATTGCATTAATCGATTTATGAATCTCACTATTAGTTTTGACCTTAATGTGAAAGATTTATACTAGGTTTGTATACAACTCCTTTTGATTATGTTAGATCGATTTATACATTAGATTTCTTAATCTTAATTGCATGAAATCACACATGAAATAATATGCTAGTAATATTAATTTAATAATAAATATAAATACATGAATGAATCTTAATGAAGATATAAAATAACTTAATTTAAGTCTTTATAAGATCCATCCTAGGTTCATCTAATCCAAATACTAAAAGATTTTTAGCTTATAATCATATTCCAAAAAAAAATCAAAAACTAAAGAGAACACTAGAATCTGGGAAAACATAACTAAAATCCTTAAAATATCCAAAAATGTCTCTCTAAATTAATGAAAATCTACTCCAAAATTCTTTGGTTATTTCTCCTCCTTATATCATTCTAGGTTTTTTCCTTCGATATTTTATACCACCTCCGCTGTTTGTAACTTAATCTTATCTTTTTAAATTCAAAATTTGGACACAATGAGATAAACAGGCATTAATATAGATATATTGATAGTCAAGTTCATCAAGTGGACGATTAACAATTTTTGCAGCTAACACGTGTAAAGAGAAGATTGAGTACCATCAGTATGGTCTCCTCGCTATTCAACACGAGTTTGTTTCTAGCCAACATGGGCATATTTTGTGCAAAATATTCAACACACCTCTAAACTCTTTTACACGACCATAAAACAAAGTACCAAAATAGCTCCAAATTGCTCTAAAATTATCCAAATTCATTCATTTTTGCTCCAAGTGAGTGAATTAGATCTAAAAAAAATATTAAAGACCAAAATCAATAAAAAATATTTAGATAAACAAAAAAAATGCATTAAATATGGGACTAAAAATATAACTAAATCGCCACTTGTCAACATCCATATGCTTAAGACTTTTCAAAAATAGAACATCCATTCGTTTAAGCATTTAATTGTCCTCAAGAAAAAAATAACTCCAAGTAACCAATTTTTTTAATGTCCCCTTCTTCTTCATTTTAACCTATCTATTCACACTTCAAATGTCATAACTCAAAAATCTAATAAAAATACAACGAGAATCAACAATCATAAAACAAAGTTTCATAACCAATAATAAAATAATATTTTAATAATCCTTTTAAAATTAAGAGTCATAAATTTAACACCCTTGTATAAAAGATTCACTCAGATTGTTTAGGGTGAAAGGAATATTAACCATAAACTTGCTAACATAACATATCTCTTCTACTATAAACTAACTTAGAGGTATAGATTAAAAGTTCTTTACATAAACGTGTAATAAGGTTTAGGTGGGTATGGTAAAGGATAGGTTTAAGGTTAATCATCATAAAGGATATTGTATAAACAAGATCTTAAAAAGATTTGATTCAACCAACTTAAATCTCAATATAGAATGTTACATAAAGGTGCAATAAGGTTTAGGTGGGTATGGTAAAGGATAGGTTTAGGGTTAATCATCATAAAGGATATTGTATAAACAAGATCATTAAAAGATTTGATTCAACCAACTTAAATCTTAATATAGAATGTTTATAACGTGTAAATCACATCAATTATCTTCTCTTTCTAGTGTAAATCACATCAAGTATCTTCTCTTTCTCTTTCTTATAATTTAAACACATCAAAATACTTTTTAATGTGCTTATAAGGAGAATATAAGAAGCATTTATGATGAGCAAATAAGAAGATATAACTTGAAATATATAAGCCGATACCTTTCTTCATTCTTGATACTTCTTTATTTAATTAAATTCTTATATAATCGAGTAAATATACTCCTTCAGGGTGCAAAAATATTAGGCTAATAACAAAATTGATAATCATCTTTTAACATCATTAAAGCAACCCAAAGAAAAGGCTATGACTCAAAATTGGTTACACCTAAGGAATAAAAATAAGTTATGGTAAAACTAAAGAAAAGAACGTAATAAAAGTGTAATCTAGGTACCTTTTTCATCTCCATGCCCCTAATTTAAAGATGTGCACTTAATATGCATATCAAAATCAAGTTTTATAATCATTTAATTATGCATGATTTTTAAATGGAAAATGAAAATAAAGTATGATATAACGATGATAATTGATCTTAGGTTCAAAACCTCACAATTTAAGCCCATATGCGAAAAATTCTAAACTTTTTCATCCAAATCAATAATTAAAATATTCATTCATAACAAAGCAAATAAAAATCTATCTAATCATGATTTCATCCTTTCAAATTCTAAGTTAATTCAATGATTGAAATAAATGCTTCAAATTTTCTTGAGTCACCATTAAATTCATAAAAAAAATAACTATATGATACAACACCTTCGTTGACTTATTTGCAGAGAAGACATGCCAACATTCCACAACTATTAGAATAGTAATTTGTTAGTTATGGTTATATCCATATTTTTAGGTCTTGCTATCATAACAACCTTTAAAATACAAATTTGTTAGTTGTGGTTACATCTATAATTTTAGGTTTTGTTGTCCCTATTTTTATGTTTCGTTATTTTAACTTGTTTCAAATAATATTGGGGTATTATAAATATCCCACTTAGGCTTAATAATTAGCAAATTATAATTTTATAATTGCAACTATTGTTAGGAATCATTCTACTCTATACGATCACACTTGTTAGGAATAATAATTATTGAGATTCTAGCATCTACTATTTCCAGCTCTTCCTACTCTTTTCTTACTATTATTCACTATTGCCATTAGTACTTATCATTTAAGTATCTAGGCCTAGTTAATCACTAGGGTGTAAACACATTCCACTGTGTCAACCGATGATTTGGAAACTACCAAAAACCCTAAATTTTATCCTTTAATAATTATCTGTTGTCACCTCTAAATTATGCTCGACTAATATTTTAACAGTGAAAGTAGTAACACTCAACGTTTAATCCAATAATCTTCAAAATGTTGATACCATTGAAAGAGATCCAGAATGAAACAAGACTCCATGTGAGGAAGATAACGATGTGAATAATCCTTAGTGGCTTAAAAATCCTACAAACAATCCTCACACCAAAATGGAGTTCCCAAAATTTAAAGGCAGAGACCCTTGAGGCTAAAGTCTTAAGATAGAACTTATTTTTATTATTATCAAACACTTGATGACTTAAAGGTTAACATTACAGTGATGTATTTATAAGGGGATGCATTAGAATTATTTTATTAACAGTGAATGCATTCTCTTGTATTAGGAGGAATTGGTCAAGGTAGTCAAGAAAACTATGTTATTTCTAAATTTCTAAATCTTGATGAACACCTTTGCACCATTAAAAGGATGGCATGAGTAAAACATTAGCCTCAACATTATTTGTGGGTGCTTTTATTAGTAGGTTGAAGGAAGAATTAAATTTAATGTTAATATTCGTAAGCCCTGGAGTGTATATAAGGCTTGCATTATAGCTTTGGAGTATAAAACTAAGGCTTAATCAATTAATGGGTCTAACAAAACAAATTAAGCTCTAATGGGTCAACGTAATCACCCTTCTAGCGTAGAGAATCGTATCCAGCCTACCTTAAAATTTTCAAATTTGCGAGTCTTTTCTTCATCATAGAGTGCATCCACATCTTACTCAAAATGCTTGTAATTTTTGAACCTGTCTATTATTCCTATAAATGGCCAAATATAGGATGCAAGGAGGTAAAGTTGAAGAGATAAAGGGTTATGCTCAAGTGTAAAAAAAATTTACCCCTGCGTATCTTTGCAAATATCCAACCTTTACAATAATAGAGCTTATAGATGATGAAAACAGAGTAAAGCAAGTTAAGGAACCTTTACATAAAACACTCATAGAGAATTTTACAAAAATGCCTTTGCATTCCATCTTAGGGAAAACTACAAGCATCATTAGAAAAGTACAAGGCATTCTCATAGGTCAAAAGATAATGATTCTAATTGATACTGATTCTACTTATAATTTTGTATTTGAATAGGTGGTAAAGGAACTCAATCTCTCAACTCAAACCATACCTTCTTTTGGTGTGCAAAATGGAAATGGAGATGTCATTAGATGTGACCAAATAAGTTTTCATATAATGGTTGAGTTACCTAGGTCACTAATCATATAATATTACTACCCATTTCCCACTAAAGGTGCCAATTTGATATTGGGTATTGAATAGAATACTTCTCATAACACGTTCCAAGCTAATTGGAATAAGATGTTTCTAAATTTTATAATAAATGAAAAAAAATACATGCTTTAGGGAGTGCCTCATAAACCATCAGTAGAAGCTTCCTTCCAATGCCTAGCCAAAGAACCTAAACCCATAGACATAGAAAAATTCAATATCTATAACTTTAACAACTTCATTAATTTGCTTCAATATTTTAAGAACCCAATACAATGTCACCCTTCTGTAATCACTCCATATATACTTCTACCAAAAACTGACCTACCAAAATTTTGACCTTATAAATACCCACACTTATAGAAGCTTGAGATTGAAAAATGAATGGAAGAATTAATGCATACAGGATATATGCATCCCATTTAGAGTCAATTTGTAAGCCTTACACCCTTTGTTAAGAAGAAAGGCAATTCATGGCAATATATATGAACTATCAAAGATTGAATCAAATCATAATTCCTAAAAAAAACTCAATTCCTAATCCCAATGAACTTCTTAATTAATTACATAAAGTAGTTGTCTTCTCAAAAATTGATTTATGGTTTGGATGCAATCAAGTATGCATTCATCATGCAAAAGTTCGAAAAACAACATTTTATATACACTTCGGGCACTATGAATTCATTGTAATTCCATTTGTCCTTACTAATGCCAATCATCCACTTTTCAATCAGCTATAGGTGACCTCTTCAAGCCTCATTTGTGCAAATTCATCATATTTTTCTTTAATGAAATTCTAATGTTTATTAAGGATATCTAACAACATTAATGCATTTACAAACAATGTTCTTATATAACCATCAATTCTATACAAAGGCCTCTAAATTCCTTCTTGGTTAACCATAAATTTCCTTGTTAGGACATGTTATCTCTATTGAAGGAGTACGGCTGGAGCTAGAAAAGACTTAATCTATTATAACTCGGCATACCCCATCCAATGTCAAATAATTGTGTGGGATTTTAGGACTCAAAACTATTATCGTTTTTCTTTTAAAAAAAATTATAGGTTTATTGCTAGACCATTGACATAACTCACTTAAAAGAACGAATTTAATCAATCTCAAGCAATATAGGAGGACTTCTAAAACCTTAAAAGAGCACTTACCACCACTCCAGTTTTGCAATTACAAAATTTCAACAATCCATTTAAAATGTAATGTGATGTTTCTTCTAGTGGGATATATGCCATTATTCTTCAGGAAGGTCACCAAATTGTATATTTTAATAAGGGTATTTCATTCTTTAATTGTTAACAATCTACTTACGATAAGGAATTGCTTGCTTTAGTATTAGCTTTACCAAAATGAAGACATTATTTATTAGGAAATGATTTTTTATGAAAATTGACTAATGCATCCTCAAAATCTTATTGGATCAATACCTTACTACTTGTGAAAAATAGCACCTTCTCATCAAATTACTACCATTAGATTTTTCTACTGTATATAATAATGGTGTAAAAAATATGGGCATAGATGCTCTCTCTAGACATCTTAGCAAGCTGAATTATTATCATTGGTTATCCTTTGTTTGTAGATATTTTTGGATTTATAGGACAATTCCCTTACAACTTATATACAAGGGACTTCATGGATGATTTGTCCAAAAACCCATCTGCCCATCCAATTTTCCACAAAACAGATCAAAGGTTTTATTATAAAGACTACTTGGTGATTCAAAATCTTCCTTCTCCTAAGGAAAATTATTGATTAAATCTCATAACTGTTGGCCCCGGGTCTCGAACCCTATATCGTGGCAACAAGATGCCAAAAATAGGGGTATTTTTAAAATAAAATAATTATAAATGAAATTAATATCAAAATAAAAAGAATTTAATTCCTTGGTGGGAGCAAGAACAAATACACAAAAAATTAAAATAAATAGCCTAGAATAAATTGTGCATGAAAAATAAATTAGATTGGGCATTAAACGAATAATTAGCAAATGAATTAACAAATAAAAAACAAAATGCAGAAGAGAAAAAGTCACAGGCATGAGTTTTCATTTCTCACATCTGTGAGGTAGGGTAGTCATGATCGTGCCTCACTTTTGATGAACAGGGGTTAAATTTCAAGGTTCGTGCAATCGTGCTTAAGCATGGTCGCGACTTTTCAATCGCACATACCAACTTCAAAACATCATAACTTTCTACTCTGAAGTCCAAAAATTACAAAATTTACATCATTAGAAAGCTAAAAGAAAGATCTATAACTTTTGTGAAGACAATCAATCCAGTTTATACCTTAAATTTTTAGATCACATTTTATCCCTTTTTCATCCTTTTTTTTCTATCATCTGTCAATATATTTATTCTTACACAATATCACAAGACCCGACTTCAACAATCATAAACCATATATACAAAACTCCCATTAAAACAATTGCTTTAGATAATTCTATCCAATGGCCCTTTAATAACTAACAGTTCCATTCCCAATCAAAATATAACAATTTAACAGAAAAAGAATTTGAACATGAACAAAGAAATTCTTCAACTCTTACTATCATTCATTTCTCAAAATAAAACAGAGTAGGTACATTATTCCAATTACAAAAAAAAAGCCACATCAGTAGCCTTGATGCTCATGCCTAACATGTTTATAAAGCTATCAAAAATGATCCAAACTAACTTAGTTACAAATGAAATATTTCTTGGAGATTTGCTGAAGTTTTTACAAGGTTCACTGACCTGCTATTTCTTCACCTGAGGAATGGAAAATTTGTGGAGTGAGCTAGGAAGCTCAGTTGCTAATACACTTATAGCTATTGGTGATGAACCACAAACACACACAACAATCAAACATTTATATATATGTAGATATACGAATTCAGTTCACACAACACATACTTAAATTTTCAGTCATAAAAATTATATCAAATATCTTTGTTTCCAATCATTATCATGAAACATTTAATCATATAACATGCTCAACAAATTTCAAAGAATGCACAGACAATATGGCTCGAGAGAATCCTATGAAGCAGAATGGTGAAATTGAAGTTTACATCATAAACTGACTGAGTCCATTTTCGAAGCTCATATGCCACAAGCGAGTAGCTGGGAGAAGGCTTTTGGTCAATGTGCACTTGACAAACAAAATGGTATCTCTCTTGCGCACATAATTAGATTTTCTGATGCATACTTATTTCATAATATATTCATATTTTCATACTTCTTGAAGTTTTTATTTTTCAACAATACAAAAGCAGTAAAATTCTTACATAACAATTATGATATTACATTCACATAATATTTTTCTCATATTCATAATGAGTAAAAGCAATCATTTAACTATACATACTAACAAATAATTTCAGTTCGTCATCACAAAAGCTATAAACATATTACCCACCTCTTTACTTATAAATCCAAGCTCAAAACTTGTCTTCCCTCTTGTTCTTGCCTTTGACTTTCTGGTTCCCTTCAAACAACCATATTTTTCATTCAATCAACATACTCGAATAAAGCTTCTACAAGCTTAAATATTCATGAATGTGCTTAAACTTAATATATTCTTTATTTATCTAAATAGAAGAACTAAGATCTAGTCAAGGTTTATGAAAATCTAAAAAAACATCAATCTCTTGTTCCTCTTATTTCATCTTTATTTCAACTCATAAAAACCTAGTTTCTTTACTTTTTTCTTCTATCAAAACAAGAAAAGAAGATAGAGGTTACTAAATACGCAACTGAATCTTCTTCTTTTACTTCTTATCTTCTTTTTCTTTCTTTCCTTCTTCTCTTTTTCTGTTTCAGCTTATGCTTCTCTTCTTTTATTTCTTTCTACATTTTTCTTCTCCCTTTCTTTCTTTCTTCCTTACTATACATGACTCTCCTCTCATCTTTCTCTAGTTTCTTCTGGGTTCTTCTTTTCTTTCTTTCTTAACCTCACGAACACGTCTCTTTCTTTTTTACTATTATTTTATTTTTCCATTACTTCACTCACGCACCTTCATTTGTTCTTCTCTTATTAGTCTAAAAAAAACTACTCTAATCTTCCAAACTTACCCTTCCATATTTAATCTAATGCCTTCTAATTCCTTGACTTAATTCTAACACTTCCATTTAATCCATGCAACCATATGAAATCAAAAATATATAATAATATTCATAAATTCCATAAATTTCTAAATTCAAAAATTCTGATTTTTACTCATGACTAAACACCAACAAATTTCTATTTAATAATTGTAACCTCTAAGAAAAGTTTGGGGGTCCAACAGTTCTCCCCCTTAAAGAATTTCATCCTCGAAATTCTTACCTAATTGATCGAACAAATAGGGGTAATGCTGTCTTTTGTTTTCTTCAGTTTCCCAAGTAGCTTTTTCACTCAAATGATTTCTTCCAAATGACTATATCCCCCTTTAAAGAATTCCGCTGGATATCGTTGCTTATTTAATTACCCTACTATCTTAATTGGTTCCTCAATATATCTCAGATCCCTCACAATTTCACTACCCTTTTTACCGAACTGTAACACACCTCGTCAAGGTGATACAATACTCTCAAAACACTTTTATCTTTTATTTGTTATTCCATATCTTTTCAACGTTGATCCACTTAATTATTCTGTTTTTCTTGAGTCACGCAAATTCTACTACATATCAATTTTCATGTCATATTCAATTATTTGCTTGCATTTATCATATACAATCACTTTCACATTTTAATTTTATCAAACCTAAGTTTTTTTAACAATAACAACCTCGTCTTCAATTCATGAAGCTAATAATACAGGTAGGCTACTTTACATTAAACAAATTCATGCACTCTGTATAACATATTTAACTTCTTATGCCTGGATCCTATTTCTAACTAACTCTAATAGTTACTTCTGATTTGTTTAATAATCATTCGTTCCCAGAAATGGAGCATTTAATTCATGCGATACGATTTCATAAAACATCTATATCACAAGAAGGTTTCTCACCTCAATCATCTACACTATTTCTATAATCTTTATCAATCAACTATATTCGTCATTACTATTTCATCCATTTTAATACCTCAATAAAATCAATTTCAACTATTCATAATATTTCAATAAATTCAATTACTGTCACACTTTACATGATCAACATAATAGAAAGATATTTTCAATAAATCATCAATTAATATCTCATGCTAATGATACTTCCATCGCAATTGATTTTGAACACCCTCTGAATATTCTACTACAATTCAAAGTTACTTCTGTATAATAGTTACCTTTTTAATATAACCACCTAATCCCATACTTTCATTGCGTTACTCTAATTCATCTCATAATTTTAACTATAGGGATCATAGACTACTTCCTATACCATATCCAAATATAGATTTCATATGTGCTCAATCACATTATCCACTAATGTAACCACATTACCGAATATGTACTCATAATAACTGATTAACATAATCTTGAGAACTTTTACATATATCATTATCGTTTATTTCATCTTCCATAGATACGTTCTTAATAAATTCAGGATTATAGACACTTAACCATCTTGAAATTTTGATCTCAAATCCACTAACTCAATCTTATACCAGACCATAACCCTTATCACATTAATTAATAATCATTTTAAATTCCAAGTTCAACCCTTCAATTCCACTTTGTTTGTACACTTTAAATCTTGTCATTTCTACCTATGCCTTTATTTCTTTCTCAGTCAATTCATAGAAATATATTCATATCCATACCAATTCAAGTTCATATCCACAATAAAATTTCATCACCATATTCACTGACATAACCACAAAAACTGCATCTATGTCTAACGTATCTGATTACCTAGTATTTCTTATTTCTAGATATCCACAAACTTTATTATCTTACACTCTGACCAATCACCATTTTTCTCATTGTTTCTAATAGCTCAAAGAGTCCATACGTGTGACTCATATGGTTGCAATTTCTAGGATTCTATACTCATCAGTACCCTTCTATAATAGTGGGGAATCAGGTGCAGCAGATCCTTACAAAAACTCCTCGTGTTTTTCCACGAGGTGGCATTTTACTCCTTCAATAAAATATTATCACTTAGCTTACTTTTTGTTTTAATCTTATTTCCTACATGTGTGCATGATATGTATGTCCCTTAATGCAATCAATAAATTCAATAATGCTAACAAATAATTTAACAATACAAACATTTTATCACACATCATATATTTCATAATATAACATATTTTAATACCAAAAATGTTGGCCTCGGGTCTCGGATCCTATATCGTGGTGACAAGGCGCCAAAAATAGGCGTATTTTTAAAAATATATATAAATAAAATTAATATCAAAATAAAAAGAGTTTAATTCCTTAGTGGGAGCAAGAACAAATACACAAACAATTAAAATAAATAGCCAAGAACAAATTGGACATGAAAAATAAATTAGATTAGGCGTTAAAAGAATAATTAACAAATGAAAAACAAAATGCAGAAGTGGAAAAGTCACGGGCGTGAATTTTCATTTCTCACTCTCGTGAGATAGGGTAGTCACGATTGTGTTGAGACACGATCACGACTTTTGATGAACATGGGTAAAATGTCAAGGTTCGTTGTGATCATGCTTAAGCATGATTGCGACTTCCAGTGAACAGTCGCGAATAATGAAGTTCGTCGTGATCGTGCTTAGGCACGATCGTGACTTTCATTGAATAGTCGTGAATAATGAAGTTCGTTGCGATCGTGTGCTTAAACACGATCGCGAATTTCCAGTCGCACATACCAACTTCAAAACATCATAACTTTCTACTACGAAGTCTAAAAATTACAAACTTTATGTCATTAGAAACTTTCTACTCTGAAGTCCAGAACCACTCTAAATCTACTGGACCTCTTCAATCTAGACCCTTGCCCAGATTCTGCTTGTCCCTCTCTCAGTAGCTACTCAATTATGATCAAAGCAGCTCTCAACTTAGTGAAACTACTCAGGTTAGAGATTGCTAGTTTTGTCCTGACCTCCATGTTCAGCTCATCTTCGAATCTCCTACGCTTATCTTCTTCAGTAGGAATCAAAGCAATAGCATACCCTATAAACTCATTAAACTTGATGTCATACTGAGCCACTGACATCCTACCATGCTTGAAATCTAGAAACAATTTCATCTTCCTGTCCAAGTAAATCTTAGGCATGTAGTTCTCCTTGAAGACCCTTGGGAACTCTTCCCACTTCAGGTTGTAAGGCTTGTAGGTACTGCCTGGGATAGTCTTCCACCATTGGTAACTTAGGCCTTAAAGTAAGGAAACTATGTAGTCAAACTTCTCATCCGACTCGCAATCCATCTGATCAAAAACTCTCTCCATCCTTTCTAGTCGTTCCTCGGCCTCAGCAGGGTCTGTACTTCCTTAGAAGTCCAAAGCCCCCTACTTTCGTAGCCTATCATACCTCCTCTCCCTTCTCTCGGGAACTTTAGGAGGTATTACCTCCAGATGAGGTATAGAGGACTCTCTACTGGCTCCTATAGATTCTTGGTCGTTCATGTCAGCTAACCTTCCCACTTGATCACCTAAGGCAGATGACCTATAATAAATAAGAACTTCAATCATTATCTGCATTTCTTGCGATACTCATTCTTAACATTCTTATATGTCCCTATAGATGCCAAACTATGCTCTGATACCACCTAATTATCACACCCCACTATTACGGAGTATATACTGGAATACCCTGTGGACATTCCAGTACATAATTTATAATAATGGTGTGTTAACTATCTTACCTTCACTTTACAATATGGCAACATAACCAACTTAGTCATGGCATCTAATATTATACAAGAAATTCACCAAATTTAAAAAAAACAACTTCCTCTTTTCATTTCATAAATCCAGATGTAATACATTGTAGCTTTTGAATAACCATACATGTACATCATCATATCCTAATACAAAATAAGCTAGATAAAAGAGGAAATACAAAAAAAGATCTATCAAAATCTTCCAACCTCAGCTGACCGACCTGTGAACCATTTTCTTCATAAAAGTACAAAAATTATGCTTCTTGTACGGTCTCTCTGTAGCTAAAGTCCTCCCTCAGTCTTGTAATGTCAACGTGCAATTTTGGGTGAGTTTTGTGAACTCTGATGACATAACCATTATCGATAGTTTACTCAATTCATGCACACTTCAAACATGTAGACATATATTTCACATCTGTGCATTTTTTTCATAAAGCATCACATATCACTTTTGGGATAATTATACCAAACATTTCATTCATACAAAATACACATATCAATTGTAAATGTAATGCACACGATTCAATTTCATTTGTTAATTTGTTATAACCGAGGGCCTCTTTTTTTTCTAACTCATATCCCTTAGAGGATACCGAGCTGTATCGAATAATGTCCCATATCCCTTAGTGGATACCGAGTACTTGCACAACTAAGCCAAAGAATCTTATCACATTCTAAGCTTTAAACCCTTTTACTAGCTACTCTAGCCACAATTGCCTTTTTCTTTCATGCATTCATGAAATGAAATGCATCTCACACATTCATTTAATCATTGTTTTCAATCAATCACATTCACAGTCAAAACATAATCATCTTCAGACCTTAGTCCGGCATTCAACAAAATTTGTTAAGTAACATTTATTTCTTCACATTCACATATAAGGAGCACTTCAAATATCACATTCATTCATCAGAAACCTCAGACCTTCATTGTCTGGAATCAACACAATCAATTTCACATTCATAAGATATTTCAAACATAATCTAACACAAAAATTAATTGAGTGAGACCATCTAGGTTACTTATCGATTGCTTCCGAAGCTATTGCCTTCAAGTTCCAGAAACGTCTGGATGTTGATGTTCCAATTGCTCCTCTATATCAAGCAATATACATATATCATGCTTTTGCACAATTATAAGTGTTTGTTAATGCACGTGTATGTATATGAAATATGCACAATGCATGTTCATGACAATCTCGGGTATCGCTCTGTTATTCTCATTACTTAAACATTCATATTTCCAAAATCACACAAGTGTCATTTATACTTATGGTTTATACCTCAATAAAACCTTTAAAATTGAAATTCATAACTCATTTCGTCAATTCAGATTTTTCCTATAATAACTTTCGAGTCAACTTTCCATGCTCTTTTTGACTAAGCAAATGAAGAAATTTAAGGATACTTTCTTCTATAAAATTATTTTGCTATCTCTTAAGTTTCTAATAACACTAGGAGCATTCAATTTGGTTCAGTATTCCATGAGTTTTACTCAAAACATTACAGACTGAGCACATTTGAAACTTTGGCTTGTACATGATCATGCCGTCAAATTGTACAACTCATATCTCTCAATTCCCATATTCAAAAATTATGAAATTTATATCATTTGAAAGCTAAGAGAATAAAATACAACTGTTATGAAGAAACCTTTATCTAATTCAGCATATATCAATAAATTGTATTCAATATAAACTAGATATGATTTCTGTCTTGAGTAATGCTACAGCCTCAGTCAAAACTCAATTTCAAGCCAAATTTTAAAATTCTTCGAGATAGAATTAAATTTAATTTTTCCATGAAAATTGTATTCCTATGTCTCTAGTTTACTCTAAATTAAAAATCATCCCAATTGGATAACTACAGATTAAGATATCGTTAAAATACTGAAGCATGTTTAATTAAAAAAAACAAATCACTCGCTTAAGCCTCTCGGATCGCGACTTCCAAAGTTAATCAGGAGAGTTACAATCGTGCCTCAGCAGGATCACAACCTGCCACTGTTTTTCTTCTTCTTTCTTCTTCTTCTGAATTGCAGTTTTTTTCTTCCCTTCTCCTTCTTCCTTTCTTTCATGTAAACGACATCTATAACTTACATCAACCCCATTTTCAACTTTCATTTAACTCTAAACATTCATAAGCAAGTCCAAAAATCCTTTTTTTCAAAATCATCAAAAACAAAAAATCACACTCACGCATATATTTCACGTCTTCTGTGTTTTCCTCTTTCATTTTTTTGCACTTTAATTTTCTGTACATTCTCCATTTTCAATTCCCATTCATCTCAACACACTCACAAACAGATCAAAACCATGATTAAACACAACATCAAAAACAGAAACTCATGCACGTATCTCTTCACATAACTCTACATGTTTTATGCATGCTTTTCTAC
Source organism: Erythroxylum domingense (assembly GCA_025594535.1). Taxonomy (NCBI): domain Eukaryota; kingdom Viridiplantae; phylum Streptophyta; class Magnoliopsida; order Malpighiales; family Erythroxylaceae; genus Erythroxylum; species Erythroxylum domingense. Next base: position 2,703 of record JANQBM010067090.1, on the reverse strand, counting down.
ACTTCGTTTCGGCATTCTTTTCATTGATTTATTTTTTTCTCATATCCCTACATCACCTTAAACCTATCCTTTTTATCTCTAAACTCATTTCATAGCTAAGACGATTTTTGAATGAGTTTGGTCAGGTGTAGAAAAAGTCACACGTGTGACTCTCATCTCTCACGCCCATGAGAAGAGGTGAATGTTACGATCATGCTTTGTCATGATCGAGACTTTGATGGTTTGAAGACACAATGAATAATACTGAGTGAAACAGAGCATATATGAATAATTTCTTTCATGAATTTCTACACTCTTCTCATACACATTTTCAATGATCTTTCAACTCTAAAAATTATTTAAACACTATTTTATAACCTCTTAATCCTCAAAACACTTAAAAAAAAAATATCATCAAACTCATCCTACATCCACAGTAAACATGAAAATGTCCATTTTTACATGATAATTTGATATCAACTAAATCAGCAAGTTTTTCTCATAAATGGCTCTCCTAGAAAGATTTATAGATACTTGATAAAACTTCAAATTCTTCCACAATCTCAAAAAGGCCCAATTTCTCATTCATCCACGTAGATCATCTTGAAGGTGGTTTAGGTTAGGTTTTTCTTAAGGTAAAAGAAATAGCTAACAAGGTGGGAGTAGAAATGACTAGATAAAAGCAAGGTGTAACTTTGGTGCAGGTTTGATGAAAAACTCCGTGAAAATAAAGAAACTTGAAGAAGAAAGCTATGAAGAAGGTGAAGACAAGAATACAGTACTTGGTCTTTCAAAAGAAATTGCATAGCAAAACTTAAACTAGACAAGTGACACTTGTCACTTATCTAACTTCTAAGGCTTTAACTAAGTTTTTATTGAACTAGTCTAGTCATCTTCAAATTTTACTCCAAAAGTCTCCAAAATTTTCAATATCATTTTCTTAATAATTCCCACAATCATTTATCACATTTCTTCAATATCAAAATTCTTATTTCTATTTCCATTCATCAATTTACTCACCAATAATCATTTTTTCCTTGACCATTAACACTCAACATTTTCTGAAATTTTTCCTAAAATTCACCGAAAATTCTTAATCACTAAAATACTCTCCAAAACAGTTTTCAACATATAAAAACCACAATTCTCAATAAAATCACATTTATAACAATTATAATCGGAATGTCAACGAATGCATGTACATTTATTTTCATGTGCAAAATTTAATAATCACGTGTATGTGCATGTCATATTATGCATGAACCTAAAATGCACTTTCTAATTTCTCAATAATCTCACATATAAACTATTCTAGTCTCAACATGAGTAACGGGATGTTACAAATATGGCTCGAGAGAATCTTATGAAACATAATGGTGAAACCAAAGTTTACACCGTGAATAGAATGAGTCTATTTTTGGAGCTCATGTACCACAAGCGGGCAACCGGGAGAAGGATTTTGGTCAATATGCACGTGACGAAAGAAATAGTATCTCTCTTGCCCACATAAGCAAATTTTCTAATGCACACTTATTTCATAACATATTTATATTTTCATGCTTCTTGAATTTTCTATTTTTCAACAATAAAAAAGCAGTAAAATTCTTACATAACAATCATGATATTACATTCACATAATATTTTTCCCAAATTCATAATGAGTAAAAGCAATTATTTAAGTACACGTACTAACAAACAATTTCAACTCATCATCACAAAAACTGTAAACATATTACCCACCTCTTTACTTATAAATCCAAGCTCAAAACTTGTCTTTCCTCTTGTTCTTGCCTTCGACTTTCTTGTTCCCTTCAAACAACCATATTTTTCATTCAATCAACTTACTCAAATAAAGTTATATAAGCTTAAATATTCATGAATGTGCTTAGAACTAAGATCTAGTCAAGGTTCATGAAAATCTAAAAAAACATCAATCTCTTGTTCCTCTTCTTTCTTCATCTTTATTTCACCTTATAAAAACCTAGTTTCTTTTCTTTCTTCTTCTATCAAAACAAGAAAAGAAGATAGAGGTTACCAAACACGCAGCTGAATCTTCTTCTTCTACTTTTTATCTTCTTTTTCTTTTTCTTTCTTTCCTTCTTCTCCTTTTCTGTTTTAGTTTCTACTTCTCTTATTCTATTTCTTTCTACATTTTTCTTCTCTCTTTCTTTCTTTCTTCCTTACTATACACGACTCTCCTCTCCTCTTTCTCTAGTTTCTTATAGGTTCTTCTTTTCTTTCTTTCTTAACCTCACGAACACGTCTCTTTCTTTCTTACTATTATTTTGTTTTTCCAACACTTCACTCATGCACCTTCATTTGTTCTTCTCTTATTAGTCTAAAAAAACTACTCTAATCTTCCAAACTTACCCTTCCATATTTATTCTAATGCCTTCTAACTCCTTGACTTAATTCTAACACTTCCATTTAATCCATGCAACCATATGATATCAAAAATATATAATAATATTCTTAAACTCCAAAAATTTCTAGATTCTAAAATTCTGATTTTTTCTCATAATTAAACGCCAAATTCCCATTTAATAATTCTAACTTCCAAGAAAAGTTTAGAGTCCAACAATAACACTCACACAATAGGACAGGGAGGCTATTTAAAGATAATGAAGAATCTAACAGTAACATTTTTCTTGCCTAAAATGAAATAAGAGGTCAAAACTTGGGTTCAAAATTGTGCGATTTATCAACATTCAAAATACCAAGCCT
>JANQBM010066996.1:0-28558 GCA_025594535.1 Erythroxylum domingense | reverse complement strand
ACAAAAATTGAGAGAAACCGTCTAGGTCACTCACCAATAGCTTCCGAAGCTAATGCCTGGAAGTCTCGGCAACGTCGATGGGTTGACGTTCCAAATGCGCCTCTATAACAATTCAAATACACATACATTACAAATTATACAATCAGAAATGTATAATAATGCACATGTAAGAATTTAAATGAGTACAATGCATGTTCATGACAATCCCGGTATTAATCAGAAATTTAACTCAAAATTTTTCGAAGTAATCAATTTATATTCCTTTAATCGGTCCACTCATTTTCAACTTAATCTAAAAAAAATCATAAATTTACAATGAGAGGTAATAGACTGTTTTAGAAATCCAATGCTTCAAAAATCGGGTCAATCGGAGGTCGGATGCAAGAGTTAGAAGCAATTGAATGGCAAAAGGGGTCGGATGGGCAGAAATTACAAGTCGGCCACTCGCACTCGCGACGGTCTTGCGGTCGCGAGACGCGCGTGCTCACGATCGCGAGCTCTCACGCTCGGGAGGAGAGCGTATCGCGCTCGTGAGCTCTGGGGCTCGCGAGGGGCGTGCAGCGCGACCTCCCTCGCGCTCGCGAGGAGCGTGCCAGTGCGCTCGCCCTGGCGATCGCGATTGCTTGCGCTCGCGAACGGCGTTGCAGAGTCGCGATCGTGACAATGCCCACTGTGTTGTGATCGTGACGCGTCACGATCGTAATGGTTTTACCAGGCAGAGTCACGATTGCGACGAGTCACGATCGCGACCCTCATCTGGTCCGAAAGCCTTCTTCCCTTTTTCCTTTTTTTTCACTTATTTTCCTCTCTTCTTCCAAAATGCATAACCTTTCACTCAAACATCCAAATTTTCCAAGTGTGGTATCAATCGAAGGATAACAGAAAGACCTACAATTTCCATGAAGGACTCACAGACAAATACCACCTCTATAGGGGTCAAAATTCACTTCAAACAAATCTATTCTATAAATCTCATCCTAAACAATAACACAACTTCTAAAAATCATAACCTCCTATTCCATTCTTGAAAAATTACATAATTTATAGAAATGGAAAGATCAGAACACATTCTACACTTTTCATGAAGAACATAGGAGCAAATTCAACCTCTAAAAGGGTCAAATTTGCAATCAAAGTTTCTGCCCTGTTACATATCACCTAAACCATATCCAAACTTCACAAATTCATATCTTTCCCTTCCTTCATCCAAAAATAGCATATTATACATCATTAAAAAGCTATGACATTCCTCTACAACTTTGAATAAGGATATTTGCTCGAATTCAAACCATAACAATCCAGAATTGGCCTCAGAACACAATATCCACAAAACCTACACTTATAGGCATTTTCACACATAAAGCACCTTAATCCTTAGAATACATCCTAAAGTCAACAAATCATAACTTTCAACCCTTATATCGAAAAATGACATACTTTACGGTGATAGAAAGCTAACAAGAAAATCTATAACTTTCATGAAGAACAATTTAACAAAATCTACCTAAATCAACCCAGATTAATTTCCAAAGTTTCAGATCACAAATCCAACTTTAGCGTCTCTAAATACCACTAACTTACATTCCTCAAATTCTACCTCATCAATCATCAATTAAGATAAGAAATTCACACACACACACCCAATATATCCCAACGCAATTTTCATACAATTTAATGTCCAAACATCACCAATAATGAAATAAATGACAAAACCATAAGAGAAAACATGTTCCTTACCTATTAAGCTTCCACTCCTTCAATTCTTCACAATTTCACAAATTCTCTACTCTTCACTACCACACACGACCATCACCATCTTAAGGGGGTGAGCTTTAGGTTAGGATTTTTGGTGAACCAAAAGAAGAGTAAGCAAAGTGAAAAAGAGTGGAAAAGATGGTCACAAAGTTAAGCAAAAGCAAGGAAGAAAAGAAGCTACGATGATGGAGAATTGTCTTTCAAAATCACTAAACACCTTAACAAGAAGAAGACAAGAAGAAGTGTCGTGAAAGACAAAAAGAATGGATGATTATTAATACTTAACAAATAAGGTGGCATGGTAGGCAAGTAACATGTGTCACTTGCCACATGTCTCATGCTTAGTGCCTTTCTAAAAAAAATGCAATTTCTACTGCAATTTTTCTCCAAAATTCCAACGGCTCAAATCAATAATTTCTAAATTCATATGTCTAAATTTGCAGTGACATTGGACAGTCATTTTTAATACTGATAAACCATTATTCTGCCACTTGGCATTTTTCCTAGTCCAAAAATGACCCCGAAAATTTTCCGGAAAATTTCTAAAATTCACTAAAAATCAGAAAATCAAAATGACCCTCTCCAACACAATTTTTCATTCACACAAATCATATTTTTCATAATTCACAAATATACCGGGAAATGTCATGAATGTATGTACAGTCATTTACATATGCAAAATTCACTATTCACTTACATGTATATGCATGAACATATCAAGACAATTTTAAGCATTTATAACCTATTCCAAATGACTATTTTACCTTCCCATTAGTGAGGGGATGTTACATTAAAGACCCTATTCATTAAATCCACGAAGGCTGCAGGAGCATTAGTTAATCCAAAGGGCATAACCAAGAACTTAAAATGCCCATTTCTTGTTCTGAAAGCAGTCTATAACACATCAGACTCCTTTATTCGCAATTGATGATAACTCGATCTTAAGTCTATCTTGGAGAAGACTTTTGCTTCTTGAAGTTGATCAAACAAATCATCTATGCATAGGAGGGGATATCTATTCTTAATAATGACATGATTGAGCTTCCTATAATCCACACACATCCTCAAGTATCCATTTTTCTTTTTGACAAAAAGAACTGGAGCTCCCCAAGGAGAAGAGTTAGGCCTAATAAAACCTTTCTCCAATAATTCTTTTAACTGCTCTTTAAGTTCCTTCAATTATGCCGGAGCCATTCTATAATGTGGAATAGAGATTGGTGCAGTGCCTATTTAGAAATTCCTTGACTATTGGAATATTTTCTAGCTTTTCTTTATTTGCTTTAATGTCTACCACATATGCCAAGTATGCTTCATTCCCCTTTTTCATCATTTTCTCTGCTGTTAGAGCCTAAATAAATTTAAAGGGGCCTACTCTCTTATCTCCCACAAACACTTCCTTTTCGCCTTTTTCCAGCACAAACTCTATTGTCTTCTGTTTACAATTCAAGTTGGCACCATATTTTTCTAAGGTATCCATGCCCAAAATCACATCCAACCCTTTCATTTCCAATGGTATTAAATCCACTACTAATGTCACCTCTCCAACATGGATTTCACACCCTCAATAAACATGAACAATAATGATATGATGACCAATCGGGGTACTAACTATCAAAGGACTATCAAGGAGACTCAAATTTCTATCATGAAAAATTATACTTGATGGAATAAATAAATGGGTAGATCCCGGATCAATTAAAACAATAAGATCATCATGAAATAATTTAACCGTACCAGTCATAACTTTTGGAGCTACTTCTGCTTCCTCCCTAGTCATTGCAAATACTCTAGCTAGTGCTTGCCCCTTCGGTCTCCCTGGAGGTTTTACCTTCTTGATCGTATCAGAATTGCCCACTTCAGTTGCAAACTCAATAACCATATTTTTAGTCCTCGTTAAAGCTTACATCTGAGTTCCCTCTCTTTTTATATATTGTGGACACTCCCTGGCCATGTGCCCTTTTTCTCCACAATTAAATCAAGCTCCCGTCATTCGATAACACTTTCCTTTATGGAATTTGCCATAGTGGTCACATTTTGGATAGGATGGTTTGTTCCCCTCTTCTCTTCTTCCTCCTCCTACAATCGAGGCTTAAAGAGAAATAGTTCTCGTCAGTTTGGGTCTACTTAAGCCACTGCTTCGAACCTCAGAAGGTGTAGGGAAAGTCTTGGCACTCCTTCCTAGCACAGACATATTACCTCCCCTACTAAGTTGTTGTCTTCCCTTTCACTTTCTATTCACCGCACTCTTTATGTTCTCTACATTTTCAACCCTTAGTACAGCCTCTACTAACTGTTGAAAGTCGCAAAAATTATGCACTACCACTTTTTCTTTGATGGCCAAATGCAAACCTGCTTCAAATCTTCGGCACTTAGCTGCTTCACTCATCATCAGCTCGGCTGTATATCTGGATAACTTTGTAAACCTGCGCTTATATTCACTCATCGTCATCTTCCTCTGAGTGAGGCTCAAAAACTCCCTCTGCTTTTGCTGAATGTACACCTCGGACAAATACTTCTTCTTGTAGGTAGCTTAGAAATCAGCCCATGATAACACTGGCAGTTTAAACTAGCTCCCTGGTACGCTTTCCCACCAATGCAAGGCATTACCCTCTTTTCTTCATCTTCATAATCCATCTGCTCTAATATTCTTTCAGTCTTCCTCAACCATATCTTAGCTTCCTCTGGATTAGTTGTTCCATAAAAATCCACTGCCTTATACTTCCTCAGCTTATTAAATTGTCTTCCTTTCTTAACCAGTGTTGGAGTGAAAGTGGATGACATCTGACCCATGGCTTGAAAAAAAACCTGAGCAAATGCTTGAAACATTTTGGGATCGAAAGGATTAGGCATATACTCTGGTGGAAGAGGAGACTCCTGTGTTTGCGATTGAGAGGGCTCACTAGCCTGCCCTACTGCTGCCTCAGCAAGTGCCGGGGCTCTAGACTTATCAATACCCTCCTCTCTAGGTGGAGAAACAGGTGTAGCAGATCCTTACAAAACTCCTCGTGTTCTTCTATAAGGTGGCATTTTACTCCTTCAATAAACTATTATCATTTAGCATATTTTCATTTCAAATAATATATCCTATATGTATGCATGATATGCATGTCATTTAATACAATCATTCAAATTTAACACAATAAAAGTTAATCACATAGCATAATAATTCATAACATAACATATTCTAAGTCTATGAATCCTTAGAAACTGTGGGCTCTGATATCAAAGATGTTGGGCCCAGGTCTCGATTCGGATTTCATGGCAACTATGCGTCACATTTAGAATTTAATGAATTAATATGATCAAGGAAATTCATGGTGGGACTTTTGGTAATAAAACATTAATAATAAAATGTCATAAAATAATTTTAAACATGAAAATAAATTAAAATGGGGGCCGGATAACACATATAATCACTTAGAACTTAACCACTAAAATATTTTTGTCCATCATTTGTAATTGTCATGGCCATGATATAAAATGTCACAACCATGAATTTTCTATAGAAGTGTCACGATCATGACACAATAATGTCACAGTCATGACAATAGGACAAGGGATGTCACGGTTGTGACATGAAATTGTCACAACCGTGACAATTGTCACAGTTGAGATATGAAATTGTCACAACTGTGACAAATGGAGAGGGATGTCATGGTTGTGACATAAAATGGTCACTGTGACAATGGGAGGTGTCACGAGGGTGAGGGAAACATGCACAGGTGTGACAGGAGTTAAAAGAATCATAGGCGTGAGTGAAATCTACATAGGTACGAGGGGGAAGAAAATGAAGAGGAGAGTCACGACTTTCCAGTCGCACTCCCTCTCTTCAAACCATCATAACTTGTAACTTAGAAATCCGAAAATTTCAAACTTTATGTCATTAGAATGCTAAGAAAAAATCTACAACTTTTATGAAGACACTTTTGTCTAATTTTTCCTAGATCTATGCAGTTTACATCCTTAAAGTTTCAGGCTGTATTTTAACCCTTATTCATTGTTTTCATTCATCTGCTATCAACATTTATATATATATGCAGAACCAGTAACTGGAACCATAAGACCCGAATCCAACATTCAATTCCATACATACAACTTCCAATCTAAACAATTTGACTTCAGAAATTCCATCCAAGACTCATCACGCAAACATAAAGCTTATTTCCAGCCATAATGTCATTGCAACAAAAAAGAAAATTCTGCACATAAACATAAGAGATTTTCTACAATTATTACTATAAATTTTGAATGAAACAAAGTCTTAGCATAACTTCAAATTTCATATCCAAACCACATTAGTAGCACAATACAAAATACAATCATGAATGTTTATGCTTAATATGCTTATAAAGTGCCAAAAGTTATCCGAACTAACTAGTTAAGTTACAAATGTTAAAGATCCTTGGAGTCTGCTGAAGTTTTGCAAAGTTTATTGCTGATCTTCTGTTTCTTCACTTGAGGAGTGGAAAATAGTGGGGTGAGCTAGGAAGCTCAGTGGGTAATACGGTTATAGCCATTAGCGACGAACCACACATACACCAACAAACATATACATAAATTTATATCAAATTTATATGTACATTACCCAAGGTTCAAGCTCACAATTAATCATATTCTTACACAAATGTAATCAATTAAAGTTATCCATCATCAAAACATGGCATGCAGCAAAATGCACACATATAATGGCTTGAGAGAGTCCCATAGAACAAAATGGCAAAATCGTAGTTAACACCATAAACGAAATGAGTCCCTTTTTTGGAGCTCATATGTCACAAGCGGGCAGTCGGGAGAAGACTATAGGTCAACGTGCACGTGTCGAATGAAATGGTATCTCTCTTGCCCTCATAAACAGATTTCGGATGCATAAATATAGCTCATATCATAACCATATTTTTCATACTTCTTAAATTTTCTGTTTTTCATTTACATAAAGCATCAAAATTCTTACCAAGTAAGCATAATAATTTTTCACAAACATTGTTTCCTACATTCACAATGAGTAAAAGTAAACATTTAATATACACATACAAGCAAATAATTCAACTCATCAACAAAATAACTATAAACATACTACCCACGAAACATATATTTTCATTTAATCAACACACACGAAAGAAGCTTTCCTTAAACCTAACTATCCACGAATGAGCTTAAGCTTGATCTATTCTTGATCTCTCTAACTCAAAGAACTAAGATCTAACTAAAGTCATAAAAATCTAAGAATATAAAGATCTTCTTCTTCTTCTTTCTCTCTCTTCATTTCCATCATATAAAACCTATTCTCTCTACTTCCTTCATCTATCAAAATAAAAAGAATAGGCAAAGAATACCTAAAAACTCACCTAAACTTTTCCTTCTTCTTCTTTCTCCTTTTTCTTTCTTTCCTTCTTTTTCCCTTTCTTTCTCCTTCTCTCCTTCTAGTCTCTTTCACAACTCTCACTTTGTTTTTGTTGCTTAACTCTCACGATTCCTTGTTCTCTTCTCTGTCTTATTTATTTAAGACAAAAATTTTAACTTTCCAATTTTAACCTTCCTTGTTAAATCCAATACTTTGTTTTTGTTGCTTATCTCTCACGATTCCTTGTTCTCTTCTTTGTCTTATTTGTTTAAAACAAAAATTTTAACCTTCCTTGTTAAATCCAATTCCTACTAACTTCTCCACTTAATTTTAATTCTTACTTTTTAATTAATGTAACCATATAAAATTCATAATATACCATATTAAACTCCAAAAATTTTCTAATTCATAAATTCTAATTTATATTCATGCTTGATAATTTAATAAAATAAATCCTAAGAAAAATTGGGACCCAACAGATATAACATCAACTTTTGAATTTAGACCTTTTGTCTGTCGGGATAAACCTTCAAGTTTTGAATCAATTTTATGAAGAACATTGTTTTCTGCCACAACATTTTGTGTATGCCAATTTAGTACTTCCTCTATAGGAGAAACAAGTACATGATTGTCATGTGGATTGATACGCATTGATTTTAAGTATGGCCTTATAGATACTCCAATGGTTTTATTAGTCTTGGCTTCCAAAGGTGGAAAATCTTCCTCATATAATTTGATCTTCATATAAGGTAATCGTTTAGAGATCTCCTTAGGGATTGAAGAAATTCTAGGCACAAAGCATCTTAGTTAGATCAAGTGTTCTTTTCTAACTACTCTTAATACTTCAGAGAGATTCGTTGGTCTAGGCTTAGGATTCCTAAGACCAATCTAAGGTCTCAAGTCATCATCTTCATCATGTTGGGGTTTGATATTCTTTTATAGTTGGCATTTAGATTTTAACTTTTTATCGGGCTCTTCTCGCCATTAAGGGACATAAATTTTTTTATCACTATCAGAATCGTCATCCATCTAACATTCACATTCTAAATCATACATATATGGATCTACATCCTAGATGAAATCACCATTGACATGGTTGACATACTCTTTATGTCCATCGAGGTGAATAGAATGGATTAGAAGACCACCAAAACCTCCTTCATGAGAAAAGGTTGGACTAATCGTCATTATTGGGCTAGAAAAGATTGGATGATTCTGGGTGTTCCTCTCCAGAATTTTTAAAAACGTATTTTTTCGTTCCATCCTTCAAACTTTTCAAAATTGGAGGAGTGATAGTATGAATGGAGCGCTTATAAGGATTATGAATTTTTTTTTCATAATTCGTGATTTACTTCATAGGCATTAACTTTGTAATTGTTATGATGATAATGGTCGTCGAATCTAGATGATTGTGGTCTTATTTTGAGACCTATCTTGTAAACGACATCTCGTGTAGAGTTTGGAAAGTTTAGATAAAGAGCATGGTTTTGCAATCTATAAATGATACGATGGTGGAGTGCGGCCATGATGACAATAGGGTCTTGATCAGCTCTAACAATTTAAATATGGACTTTTAGTCTTATTGGTAGAGTTAGATCATCAAGCTTGATGTTAAAGTCCAGAGCAATAGACATGATGACACTTTCATTATTGAGAGTTGTCAAGAGGGTGTCGATTAAGGCATTCTGGTAAGAAGTGTATGCCGTATCAAGAAGAGAAATTCTAACTATTGCTGAAATTCCTTTTCTTCCATGTAATGTTAAGACCATCTGAATAGCACCTACATGGAGATATGTGTAACCTTAATCTATCCATAATGAGATTAGCTCAGAGGGAAACTCTAATGTTACGTATTGTTCTGTAGAAGGGGATTTTAGGCCACATTGGTTTAATTTATATCCTTGGATCATTTCTTTAGGTTGAAGTCAATATATGGAGATTTCTTTACATTTTTTTCTTTAAAACAATTTCCTTTACATCTTAAGTAAACTCTCTCCAATAAAATAGAAAACTTTGTAGAAATTACTCATTTACCCAAGACACTAAAAGATCTAAGTCTATATCATAGATTTAGATCTTTTACAAGGAGTATTCGCTTCTTAATCTCCACACATAGACCTCAACTTAAGAAAACTCTCTCTAGTTCATTTCTCTTCATCTCTTTCTTTATAACAATTTCCCTCTCATCTTAAGAAAACTATCTCCAATAAAATAAAAAACCTTGTAAAAATTTCCCATTTACCTAAAAACACTAAACTCTATGATACCTAACTACCTTTGTTAAGCCCATATAGTCTCTATCACATATTTAGATTTTTTACAAAGAGCATTCACTCCTTAATCTCCACACATAATCCTCAACCTAAAGAATTGATCTAAGGATCTAGATTAGACCAATATGGCCTAAAATCCACTTTTATAGAAGAATACGTAACTTTAGAGTTATAGGGATGAAGATTAGGAATGTGAGTCCCTCTATTTAAAATTATTTTCCTAAGTATATTTTGTGATGTGACATCGTTTTTATCTTTTTACTATATAATGTGACATTATTCTTATCTAGAATAATTGATGTGATGTAATTTCCTATCTGTTTAGGGTGATGTTATATCTTTTCAAGTATGACAATTACATCAACGATTACTTAGTCAAGCTTCCTAAGAAGATATATTGGCCAACATTATTGTGGATCAAATTTCTCTAAGAAGGAAAGAGAACTTTAAAAGGTCCAAGAAGAGCTCAAAAGAATTGAGTTAGACGTAGCTAAATAATAATCCAGAGCTATATAAGAACCATACCCTTTGCATTTCTAGTCGTCCAACCTATCTATAACACCCTATCATATCCTAATGCTATTGACTACAGAAAAGTCTTCAAAATGTGTAATCCGTTATTTAAACAAACCTTTGGAAAACCATTAAAAGCTTCCAAGTCAAACTCGCCAGTAAAAAACATTCCATCCACTTCTAAACCTTTACGTAACCATGCACCACTAACTTCTCCACCAAAAGTAAGGCCTTCCCTAGACACATTAAAAGAACCTATGCCCAACTAAGAATTTATAACTACCCTTTAATCAATTCTAGATAACTCTAAAAGTCGCATAGTACCAGATAGCTCTGATAGTCACACTAATAGCCAAGACTCCAATTCTTTTATAGAAAACTCATAAAGCTCAAAATAACTTGTTGATCTCACTCACATATTGTAAATGATGATGGTTGTTCCATACTCTTCTCAACCATATACAAAAGTTGAACTTGAGGTTAACTATACTGAGTTAATGACTGAAGCAATAAAACCACAAGTAACTCCTTTCTACAAAAGTATTTCAGATCTATGGTTCACTTTTGATGATGTCCCACCAACAAAATGGAGATATCTAAATCTCTAAATGATAGGGCAGATATGATTCTTAAAGACATCTTGACACAATTTGTTTTTAGAATGACAGGATCTTCAAGAGAATGGTTTCAAATCCTTGGTGAATATGGACGTATGCAATTCTTACAATTTCCAGAAGTCAGTTCCTTATTAGGAATGATCTATAATGAATTCATTAGAGATTTCCAGCTCATTGATCGATAAAGAAAACAGGAGTACTTTGAAATGAAGTGCTATTTTATGAATAGGAAAGATTTACAGGAGCATTTTCGAAGAATGTCTAAAAAATATTATATGCTCAATGAATTCAATGATGTCAATCTTTGAAAAACATTCATTGCTTCCTTTCTTGATGAGTTGGAGTAGGAATTACAATGAAAAACTGAAATCTCTCTTAGTGAAATCTACCAATTATCTTTGGTGACTTTAGAAAAATTACGTGAACAATGTAAGTTCTTCAAAGCTATATTAAAAAGTGGACCTCAACTCAAGCAAGCATGCAAGAAGTTGTTCTTAAATATTAAATGCAAAAAAAATAGAGAAATATAGCTGGAACACAAAGAAGGAAAAGCAATTAGAAAGAAATTCGTTAAGAATTCATCCTTTCAAAAAAAGGAAGAAAAAGAGAATAAAATTCTTCAAACAACGTGCTTCTGAAACTAGAAAATTAAATCAGTGTTATGTTTGTAGACAATTAGGTCATTATATGAAAAGTTACCCAAAAAGTCCAAAAAGGATATGAACATTCTACAGTTCATTAAAGCTATGATGCCCATAAGAGATGACTAGGACTTTGAATCTCTTTATAAAGAACAATCTAGTGAAGATGATGAGACATTATTCATACTACCTGACTATTAATCTATTAATGATGAAACCTCTTTTCTTGAAGAAGATGACGAACCAATGTACATGATGAAAAATTCTTGTTTCAAGCTAGAGCCCAGGAAGTTAGTAGTAACATGACCATACGTCAAGCTTTAATTACTTCTAAATAAGTATCACAAACTAATCCTAGCTACTGGTTACAAAGATATAGGCTTTTGTAGAAGTGTAATGAAACCACATATTCTTCCAACAAAAGAATGGCAACCATATGAAGAATACTTTACATGGCAACCGTATAAAGAATACTTTATTGCAGTTGATGAAAAATCCTTCAAAATAGACCTTATCATAAAGAGACGGAATGACATAAAGTTCTTCCCAAGTTGTATCGTTTGGACAAAAATATTAGGAAATAATCTTCCTGGTCCTAACATACTTATTAGGATAGATGTCTATTTCTAAGCAGAAAAGTTACAAATCTTGAAAAAAGGGTTTCGTTACAAATAAGATTTTTGTTAGTACACTGAAGATCGCAAAATCTTCAAGCTACAAGATGTTCCTACTGGATACAAAGACATCAAAGATCAACTCTTACATTATTGTCTAGAAATTATGACCAATTCAATCATCCACATCCATTATGACTTATCTTAGAATTCTATGTCCAATTTCCATTAAGAAGAATGGGGACATTAATCTAACAAAGGCTACTCATTCGGGAATGAATCCAGATGACTTAAAAGATGGCATATAAGGAATGTGTTATACTTTTATTGCAAGGACTGATCAAGCTAATCAAGTCAAATTGGGCTTGTTAAGCTTTTTATATGGAAAAAAAGAGTAGAAAAGAACATAAGAAAAAAGAGGTTAGTTATTTATTACAAGCCTCTAAATCATTTTCTTCCAGATGACAAGTTTCCTCTGTCCAAGATAAATAAGCAGATGGTATTTCTAAAAGAAACTAAAATATTCTTAAATTTTGGTTTAAAAGCTAAATTTTGGCAATCAGGTATTGACACAAAAGATTAACCTAAAATAATATTCTACATTCCTAATGCCTAGTAATAGTGGTCAGTAATGCCATTTGGGCTAAAAGTTTCCCCATTATGATTTTAAAAATCCACGACAAGGATCTATGATGGTTTCCTATCAAGTAATTTAATTTACATTGATGACATCTTTCTTTATTCTCAGACACAACAAGAGCATTAAGCCCTATTGTAAGAATTTTTAGACCTTACTAAGAAGTATAGGATTACACTCTCAGCCTACAAAAGCCAAATAAGTTAAGCCCATTTAGAATTTTTAGGTATGAAATTTCATGATGGTTTCTACCAACCTGGCCCATATATAGTTGGAGAAATGTTAAATTTCTTTAACACGAACCTTACTATTAAATAGATCCAAAAGATTCTAGGAATTGTCAACTATATTAGGGACTTCATCCCTCATGTGTCATACTATGTCAACTAGCTGTTAAAGCTATGGAAGAAAAATCCACCGCTATAGGGCCTCGACTATACAAAGACAGTAAAGAAACTAAAGAAGATTAGTTAACATCCACCTCCACTGAAAATTCATAACGAAAGAAAACAAATATTACAGAATGATGCTAATGAAGATTTCTAGGGAGAAATTTTAGTAGAGGAGATAAAATTTCTAGGGAGAAATTTTAATAGAGGAGATCTAGGAAAGATGTTTTACTTTGGACATACAAACAGAAAATTTAAACCCTTATAAAAGCATTATCATGTAATCTATAAACAGATTTTGACACTAAAAAGAGGTATAGAAAATTTTAACTTCCTGAAGATACTTTCTTTTCAAAAAATACTAGATCCAAACAAAAAACTTATGTCGGAGAGCCAATTGCTTCATTGGAAAGATTGGTTCTCTTGCTATAAATTCACAATTCATAACATCAAAGGCCACTACAACATCTTAGCTTATTCCACCCTTAAAAGCATATCAGCCTTATCACTCCCTCTGGATATATTCCTCTCATTATTTCAATGGTTGACCTACCTAACATTATAAAAACAAGGAAATTCTTTCCTCCCATTGCAAGCACACCCACTACTGTTAAAGATATAACTTCTCTTACCTAAATAAGCCTTTTCTATTACCTTCACCTCTTCTTCAACCAAGAAAAATTATAATGTTATCTGTCCTTATTTAACATTCAAGCACCATATCTCACTGTGTTTTTCATTAATTGTACTATCAGAAATGCATTCTCATATTTAAGGGCACTCTCTACCTTACAAGTGTTGTGTCTAATTTCTATTGATTTTTCTTGCCTTTATATCTTGATTTTGGTTACAAATTCTTGTGTTGTAATCTAAATTTGAGATAAATTGAATAAAAATGGTGTGAATATTGCATAAATGTTAAATGGATTGTCTTGTGAATGTTGCATGAAAGAATGAATGTGGACGTGAATTATGCATATAACATTAATTAGTTAAAATATGTAATGGAGTCATACCCATGAATTCCAAATTATGGGTGTGACAATGGGAGTCACATCGGTCACTTCCAAAGTCATTAATGTGACAACATTTTCTTTAATTATGTTAATATCACGTGTCCTCTGTAGGTTTGATGTTGTGAAAACCTAAACCTACCCTCACATTACAGATAGATAACTATGAATGTTGGAGGCATACACCCACACATAGACAGAGATTGAAAAAGGACAAGAAAAGAGAGCACAGAGGAGGCTAGAGAAGAGACAATCAGTCGGTGGGGAAGAAGAAGAGAAATAGTAGTAGATAGATAGAACCAAGGAGTGTCCATTCTTCTGGGTGATAATAACAAAGGTAGAGGGTGAGAGATGAAGCCAACATCCTCATTCGACCACCTATTTGTTTGATATCTTTATTTCTTCTCTATTGCATTACGGGACTCCTTTGTTAAACTTGTTTTCTTATTATAGTTGATAGTCCATTTCGGTTTTACTCTGTTATTATTTTAAGAATTTTTTGTTAATGTTATCTATGGGATTGAAGTTTATGCAGATGATGAAACTTGTTTATTCCATTATGAGCTGATTCTTTTTATTGAGAATTAGTGAATCTAGTTTAGTCAAATATGCATGATTGAGTTACTATTTTGTTGTCTTATTATTTGCTATAGCTTCTAAGCTTATTGGATGTAATAGTGTGGCCAACCTTTGCATCATTTAGGTATTAAACAAAGGATCAAGAGAAGAAGTTTAATATTATAATGAGAAACTATAGACGCTTGGGTTAAAAATTAAAAATAAATTAACTTAAGTGGGTGATTATTAGTTGCGTTTCCATAATTGATTTGGATAATAACTTGTCAAATACGAAAGTAACATTTAGTTTATTATTTGAACTAATTTAAAACCCAATTGGTAATTTTAACAAGACAATTATCCAATCAATTTATCTTAGTCATGCATAGGAGATTAAATTAGTGAAGTTAATTTCTCAAGAGTTTTCTATACCAATTAATCAAATCATTTTACTTCAAGTTAAATTGGTTTAATTTTTAGTCTAATTGTATGATTTTATTTAAGCTTTTACTTAACAAATTGGGATAGAATATTTAAGATTGCATTTGTTTTTATTTTTCTTTAAGATTAATTTAAGTGAACCAATTTCACCTCCTTAAGAAACAACCCTAGGTAATCAACTATAACTACCTAATATACTTGCGAGTAAGATAGCCTAGGTATTTTTAGAACTTATTTTAGCACAAAACAAGTCTATCAACACTTACGTGATAGAGAAAATGAAGGATCCCTCTTGTGGACTTTTCTTGAGTGGTATCAACCACTGATGATATGAAGAATGTAACTCTCACAGATTATTGAGGATCTCAGGTTATAAGAGACTCCATTAGAGAAGTTATTCATCCAATGCTTATTTGTTCTTCATTGAACATATAACACAACATATGATGGATCCATCTACTCTAAGAATTAGGTGTACTTTTAAGATACCACCGTCTATTGGCCAAAATATAAGGAAAATGTCCTTAAAGACTTTAGGCATTTTCTTAAGGACCTAAAAAATTTTCCTAAATATGCACTGCCAGCTATCTCTACATCTATTGGACCTTACCTAGGAGAATTTGTTCCTGGAGAACCCCAAATACTAGACTTTGACATCCCAAACAGCCTAAAAAACTTTAGCTTTAACACAACGGGACCATCTCAGGATTAAACCTTCTCCTTTTAGGATGTCCAAGATTTAAATGATGATATTCCCATCATCAATGAAGAGGAGCTAACCAAATTTCTAAAAGATTTACACACAGAGTAAGTGAGCCGCAGTAAAAGACAAAGAATAGCTAATGATGATATTAACAGCATGAGTGGAGCTTCCTTATCAATTCTGTAATTGTGGAAAGCACTTATCTGACGAGCATGATTAGGATTGTGGGTCCCTGTATTTAAAATTGTTTA
This sequence comes from Erythroxylum domingense, assembly GCA_025594535.1. Classification (NCBI taxonomy): domain Eukaryota; kingdom Viridiplantae; phylum Streptophyta; class Magnoliopsida; order Malpighiales; family Erythroxylaceae; genus Erythroxylum; species Erythroxylum domingense. Next base: position 12,812 of record JANQBM010066996.1, on the reverse strand, counting down.
TCTAGATGTCTTTTGTGATGTGGCATTGTTCTTATTCGTTTACTATGCAATATGACATCGTTCTTATCTAAAATAGTTGATGTGATGTTGTTCTTATCCATTTAGGGTGATGTGACTTTGTTTTTATCCGTAGATTTTTTCATTTATGTAATCTCTTTTGCATATATAAGCAAGGGATCTCTTCCATTATAACCAAGCCTTTATAAGTTTGAATTCAGGCTAGTATTATTAATAAAAGATGTGCGTTTCCATATGGTTTCTTTCTAAAATCTCTCTATCTCCCCCTTGAAAGCTTGAGTCTCCAATAAGGTTACTTTTATCACACAGAGATATAAGTATGCTCTGCACTTGCCTTTGTATAAGGATCCTGTGCATAAAAAATTCTCGAACCTATGATCCTGTCTGAGTTATAAGTTATACAGGGAAGATTAATCAGGTTAGATCCTTAAAAGATAGGCCTTAAGAGTTGACACCTGTTGAAGAGAAATGGCTTATGTCTTGGCTAGCATACATAGGGTCTTTACTACGGTCTTCTTTTTGTATCTTAGAGCTCTCATACAAATCTCCTTTATCATATCATTAATGGTTTCTTGTTATCCCTAGCTAGGGTTCCCAAGTGGTATCAAAGCCATACATTTTTCGAGTAATAGTGGTAAGTTATTATTGATAATAGTGAGTAGGGAGAGGCTCAGATAAGCGTGAGTGAAGCTCCAATGCCATCAACTCTATTTCCTTTCTCTTCATCTCTTTCTTTAAAACACTTTCCCTTTCATCTTAAGAAAACCATTGTAAAGTTGAAACACTAATAAATATAACTAGGTTTAATATTTTAGCTTTGGGTTTTAACAAGATTAGACTTAAAATTCATAGCTCAATCGAATTTAAAGCAATTTAATTTATTGTCTTAAAATCATGATGATGTTTTATTAATTGAATAAAATAATAAAATAATATTATTTTATTATTTGAAATGAGTGAAATTTTTATAAAACCAACCTCTCCTCCGTTCTCCTAATTTGTTTCTAAACTCCGAAGAAACAAATCATGTCATTTCACAGTTGAACTTTTTGCTTAATATCTAAATTCTGTAGTTAAACTTTGTAGCCTTATACAAAAGATGAAACTTGAAAGAGAAGGTCATATTATCTTAATTTTTATCTGTTGCAAGTATAACAATACATCAACCATAAAAGTATAGTTATCTATTTCATTAAAAAATTAACTAATTTATTTTTAATAATAAAATGACACTTGATAAGTTTAAAAAGTGTGACTTTTCAAATGATTAATTGTTAAAGATCAGTTAATTGAATTATCTCTATTATGTAATTAACTGTTCTTTAACAATTAATCGTGTGAAAGGTCACAATTTTCAAATTTATCAAGTGTTTGTTTCTATTATCATATCCCACTCATATATGATGAGTTTAATTACAAGATTTTTGCTTTATACTTTTCTTATAACTCATGTGACCAGCATACAACGAGAGCATATCATCATACATCTATTAGGAATATTTGACTTCTTAATTAATAAATCGATCCTTAAATAGAATTAGTATGCTATACTCTATATTATTTATTGCATCAGTCATCGTCTCATTCTCAATTTATAAATATTTTGTATTCTTAATGTCTTATACATAAAAGGTAGGCCCTTTTGAATACATCTTGATATGAATTTGAAATTGAAATTAGCTTCATCATTTCTCATTCATTTGAATCAAATTAACTTACTTTTCGATAATGTCCTATTATTTTGAATCATTTATGATTTTTTAGTAACATTTTAAGATAGCAAATGTTAATTCAAGTATATGAATCATGTGCTATATGATTAACTCTCTTTTATTAGAGCATACAACATTCCTTAAATACTGCATTGATGATACTTATTTAATTTGAGTTAACTTGTTTATTTATTTAATCCACCCTTCAGAACTCATATTTGGCATATTAAGATAGATTGCGTAAAAATATCATTTCTTTGAGTTATGTCATTACTAATAACCTCTTACACCCTTCAATATACTTCACATCGACACTAGTGTTTTAAACTTTAAGCTCTCATTTATCACCTAGATAAATCACTTAATACTTGTCTCATATTCATTCCTACAAAATAATGGAGGCAATCACTCGTGTGGGAAGGTATTTTGTATCTATTAAACATACTTCTTGTATCTAGAACTGAATGTTCAACACTCATTTAAAATTCAGTCTAGAACAAAACCTTAATTCAAAATTGAGCATTTTCATATTTATATAATTAAATTTTCATTTAAAATTTATCCTAGAAAATATTGTTTAATTCTCAGTTAAACATATATTGCATCAAATATTTAATAACAAATAAACTATCATCATTGATAACAAATATTATCAATAGTCATTAGATATATTCATTTCTCTTTGCTGTACTATGTCAATATTTGATGTCTATATGTTTGATTTGAATTAATATTTGGGCTTTCTATGTCTATATGTTTGATTCAAAATTGATATTCGAGTCTCTAGTGCTTTCTTTCAATGTACTTGTTTATACACAACATAATGTAAATGAGACTATTGATTTCTTAGAAATAAGGAACCATCTTTATCTCTTGCTCTTCCTATGGTATTTGTGGATACTAAATATTGCTTAAATACTCACCTTTAGCAATTTAAATCACAAAAATGCTTTCCTATTATTCCATGAATATATGTATGTCTATCTATAACTTATAGTAGTAAGAAAACTCTACTTGAACAATACACAGTGATCATAACCGCAAAGGTGTATACATCCTTAGGCATATTCTTCATTTTGATCATAGCTGATAGCCAATTTGTTTTTCACTTAACAAACTAATTATTTTCACTATTTATGAATAAATATCATCCACATGAAATACTAAAATTACACATTCATCAGTGGATCTTTTAACATGTATTAAATGATCTTTTCCAATCATACCATAATGTATTGTAACATTTACTTTTGGCTCTTCTAAATGAACCAAGTGGTTATACCATATAGAAACTACTAAGGCTATAATCAATCAAAAAGATGTAAACTTCACAAAAATTAAGAATTTCTTGTCATTATTGTTCTCGTTGATTGTGTGTATCCTTTTTCCATTAAAAACATTTTGTATTTTCAAAGCTGTCATCATTCTTTTAGTTAAACATTTGAAGAATAAAATTTGTTTTTGATGGCTACAAGTTGTTTTAAAAGATTATTCAAGTCTTATACTTAGACAAACCCATTAAATTTCATTCTTCTTATATTATTATAACTCATCCATTTTAAGCAAGACTAGATTGAGTATTTTCATGTTCCTCAACTTATTATTTTCTTTTGGAATTACCAAAAAGTTTATTCCTTTCAACTTCAAAATTGTATGACGAATAATCTGCTCATAATATGGATATGATGAAAATTCAAAAAATGAATATCTTTACATTCATATTGCTCCCACTCAAATTAGATATTGATAAAGATCTCCCACTAGGTTACAATTGTTATTGATCATAAACAAATTCATCATCTCCTAAACTTCTCCTAATTAGATCAATACCATTATATTAGTATAGTCTTACATATTGAAATTAAGTCTCTCATATAAAGATAAGTTTTGAACTATCTTTTTTTGTTTTGTAAAATCATTTTCTAAGAATGAGATATCTTGTGACACAAATTCAATTACTTGTTTATTACCTTGTCCATCGTAGAACATATATCCTTCGAACTGTTCAAATATATCATTGAAAGATACTCTTCTTCCCTTTGGAACCTAAATTCCTATACTTATAAGTAGGATCGCAAATTTAGGTAACAACCATACTCTCATAAAATCATATATGGCTAATCAAGTCTCTTACCTATTTCGTTTCAGGATATGATTTCATAGGCACCCTATCAAATACATATGTGATCATCAATGAGACATCACTCCAATAGGTGATAGGAAAACTTGCCTATGCCATTATAGACCTAATCATGAGAAGAGTGTGATATCTCATCTATGCACCACCATCTTTTTGATGGATTCATTTAATAGTCATTTAGCTATCCATTCAATTTTTATCACATGACCTCTTAAATCGATCAAAAAACTCTTCTTATACTTAATCAGTTCTTGAAATCTTTGTTGAATTTGTCTTATCAATTCTCAACTAGAGTCATATACATCTTGAAATAACATCATATTTCAAATTTTGAGAAATCAAATTAATATAATTATACTGATTATAATTATTGATATATGTGATAAAATAAGTACTTTCTTGTCATGCTCTCATATCTGTTTACCCATCAATGGTTGTCATGCTATTTTATTAGCTAGATAATGTTCACAAGTAAAGTACTTTATATAAGTCTTTTAAACAAAATATGCTTGACAAATTAATATAATCAATTTTATCTAATATAATTAAGTTTATTATGTTACAAATTGGCAAAGATATTATAAGAATTAGATGGTGTTTTTAATAAAATAACCTAATTTTATTTGTTTAATAAACAATATTTAATATTGCAAAACCATTTGACGTAAAACCATAACTATTATAATTATAAGAAAATTATCCTTTTAACTACTATGGAAATTAATATCGAATCAAAACTAATTAAAACATGACATAACCAAAAAAAATTTCCTATATAGGAGAACCTTTTCCTTTCCCGTTTTAGTTGGCCTTGGTTCTTCTTGGAATACTAAGAATTATGGAAGGCTTTCTTTCCACTTTTCACTTAGATTCATCATAGTGCTTCCTCTTCTTAGTTTTTTAACTCCTTATGAGCATAACTTAGCCATATATGTTTTAATATATGGCTTAGAAGCATCAAGATGTTTATCAACAGGTGCCTAATAACATCCTATATCATTTTGGCATTCACATTATGAGTTAACTACATTTTCATATGCACCTAACATGGAAGCAAGAATGTCTAACAACTTACACTAGCTCAATATAAGATAAGATATGAATAATATCCTTGGTTCACTATGTTTGACATAAGCTTCATATGTTTCAACATTCAATTCTCCTATCTCATATTCTCACTTATGATTTATTTATTTGTTATGGTATACACACATATACACATATATGTCAAACATAATAGCAAACAATCATTATATAGCCACCAAGGTGTCACTATAACATGTTATCACCACGAACTAGACATGTTCATGCCTTTTGATTTTTAGCATAACAATAATATATATATATATATATATATATATGCTAAATAGTTCTTCTTCTACATAAGTCATATGCCTCATGTTTTCCCTATATTGATTCATAGTGTCCTTAAATACTATCACGAGTTCATGTAATAAGACAAGAGCCTTTTGCTCTTCCAATACATATTAGATTTTCATATTTCCAATTTTCTAAATTATTGGTATTAAAATTTTTACTTCTAATGAACTCTACAGTAAACTTTTAAATACAATAATCATTTTTCTTAAACACATATATCCATAAAGATACATTTAATATATGATTGTTATCAATTTCAAGGAATTTGATGCAATCTTCTAAATAGAAACTTTAACTTTTTTCACAATTATTTATAGAATCAAAAGGTCATGAGTTTCCGATCATCATCTATATAATATTTTATCAACAATTAATCCTTCTATTCAAGTGTTTTTATTATGAATATCTCAAATATATGTGATATGTATAACATATACATATAAATAATCAAAACTAAAGAACAATGCATTTCAATAAATAAATAGTATTCAAAATTTAACAATTGTTACAAACCACAAATGCTACGTAAGTATCATCAAACATTGAATAAAAAAGTGACTAACACTTTTAAACTAAAATTATAAAAGTGGATGAATCTTACGAATATAAAATTTGACCAAATCTACGGGGAATTGAGTCAATTAGTTCCTTATATGAATCATTGAAATTGATATCCATTATTATCTCTATAATGTCCTTTGATAAGCCATTAAAACTAAGACCTCCAGACATTTCTCTTCTCTTATGCTCTTTCTAGAAAGTTTACACCACCCAACTATATGTGTGAATATGACCTGATGGAGTATTCTACACTCTAATTAACAAATCTTTGTGTTGAGGCATGAGTTTTTTGCAAAGTGTTTAATTTTTTTTATGGAAGTGGAGAACCCCTGATAACTAGCAAAGATGAGACATTATATTATGTCATTCAAAAATATAACATGTAACAATAGATCTATCTAGACACCATACGACATTGATCCAATTGTTCCTTTATGAAATTCACATGATTTCAATATGCTAGAGTTCAAATTGAAGTCAGGATTCCACATTACAACCATTTTTCTTGAACTAATTCAATGAAAAAATAAATTTTAATACATTTGAGTAATAAGTTGAAATGTTTCTCATAATATGCTCGAAAGAGCACGAAAAAATGATTCCTTTTGAATCATTAGCTTTGATGTTTGATTTAATTAATTTAATTCAATTAGAAACGTATTTTAAATTTATTATTACACTAATAATTCCAATTTATTTTAAAACTTATTTCTAATTATATATTGATTAATTAGAAACTAATTTCTAATATTTAACATATTAAAATACTAATTTAAATTTAATTAGAATCTTATTTCTAATCAAGATTAAACTAATCAATTTTATTTTATAATTTGATTTATAAACTTATTTCCAAAATAAATTTGAATACTTAATATAATGTATAATATATACATATAGATACTTATATACATTTATCTTTACAAGCCTAAATTTATTAAACAATTTCACTTATTCAGTTTTGTTGGTTTATAGCCTTATAATTTTCTTACTTTTTAGCCTAATACCAATGCCTAATTTTGGTCCATTAGGTAATGATTAAAAAGTTTAACCAATTTGATTAGTTCAACCGTAAAACTTTAAACCATCTAACTTTTTGATTTGATTTTTATCTTTTTGGTTCGATTTACTTTAATAACTCTATTGTTTAAAACTGATCAGTTTATTAATTAATTGTTAATTTTAGGTTTTTATAAATTAAAATCAATTGTTTAAAATTGATTAGTTTATCAATTAATTGTTAATTTTAGGTTTTTATAAATTAAAATTGATTAATTAATTTTCATTATTTTAAAGATGAGCTGGCAAATAATATTTTTAGAAAAATATAAAAACAGAACATAAAAACTTATGTTTTTGCAGTTTTGGTTAAAATATGTTTTGATTTTGGACGAAAAGGAATAAGAGAAGGATAAAATTCCTATTACCCATTGTTGGACTGTTAAGTTTGGTAATGGTTCTTTCAAAGGACAAATTAATAACTAATGTCTTCAGACATAATTCTTAAAGGCCTTGGAGATGACTACAAAGAACTGGTTCGTGCAGTCTAGGCTAGGGAAATGACAATCTCTTTCGATGAACTACATGAAAAACTTCTAAATTTCAAAACATCTATTCATAACAACAAACTTGAACCTTCCTATTTTCCTACTACTACTAATCCAGCAAATCGCTCCAGTCATGGTTGGTGCACTCAACCACATTCTGGTCAAAACTCAATAAACAACAATGGCTAGAATTCATCTGGCAGTAGCAACACAACTTGACGTTCATCGTCCCATAGCTCCACCAGCGTTACCAATGCTGAATCTAATCGGAAACCATATTTTGGCTACTGTCAAATCTACAAAATTAAAGGACAAATTTCTAAACATTGTCCATCTTTTTGTTTGATACCAATTCACACATCCAATAATACCAATATAACTTCCTCATGGCAACCTCAAGCACATCTTGCTATAAACCGCTCCAATACACCAATATGGCTTCTGGACAATGGTGTTTCTCATCATATCACTTTAGACTTAAGCAATCTATCACTCCATACACCCTACAATGGATCCGATGATATAATGATTGGTGATGGAATGAGTATAACTCATACTGGCTCCACTTCTCTCAAAGCTCCAAATGCTCAATTTTTTTTAGACAACGTTCTTTGTGCACCTAACATCAAAAGGAATCTGATTTCAATTTCAAAATTTTGCATTTCTAATAATACCTCCATTGAATTCTTAGCACACTCTTTTATTGTGAAGGATCTTCGCACAGAAGCAGTGCTTTTGAAGGGTCTCACTAAAGATGGTGTATATGAGTGGCCAATATCCTCACCCCTTGTTCTCTTTTCCAATGTCAAAACTACCTCATCAGAATGGCACAATAGATTAGGCTACCCTGCACTTCCAATTTTTAAAACATGTTATTTCCAGTAATCAATTAGATTTACCATCCTCTATTTCATTGCATCTTTCATGTAATGCATGTTATTGCAATAAGAATCACAAACTTTCTTTTTCCACCTCTACCATTACTTCAAGTCGACCTCTTCAGATAATCTTTTTTTATGTTTGGACCTTAACAACTATCTCTTATGATGGCTTTAAGTATTAGAAAATCTTTGTGGGTCATTATACTAAATATATTTGGTTTTATCCTTTAAAATAAAAATCAAATGTGAAAAAATATTCATCAGATTTAAAGCCATTATAGAAAAATACTTTAATCATCACATTAAAGCCTTATATTCTGATCATGGTGGTGAATATCTTACTCTTTCTAATTTCCTTGCTCTTTAAGGTATCGCTCATTTCACTACTTTGCCCCATACACCTAAACACAATGGTTTCTTTGAACGTCATCATCTCCATATTGTCGAAACAAGTCTCGCTCTTCTTTCCCATGCCTCTATTCCATTAACTTACTAGTCTAATGCCTTTGCCACAGCAGTGTATTTGATCAATTGACTTCAACTCCGACATTAAATCTCTCTTCCCCCTATGAAATTTTTTTTGGTTGTCCTCTTAATTACTCAAAATTCAAAGTATTTGGGTGCCTATGTTACCCTTGGCTTTGGCTATATACCTGTCACAAATTAGATTCTCATTCCAAACCTTGTGTTTTCCTAGGATACTCATTAACTCAAAGTTCCTACTCAAAGATCCTTCAATATCCAAAATTTATATTTCTAGACATGTCAAGTTCGTTGAGGTAGTATTTCCATTAAAATCCTTACAAACACAATCTCCATGTCCCCAATCCACCAGTATTTCTACTTGGATACCACCAATAATCAAAATACAATATATGACTTTGCCACTCATGCCACCATCTAAAGTTGGTACTCAATTGCAACTCCAGTGTGAAACTCCAACTACCCAAAACACATTCAACTAGTAATCTGACAATAATTAACTCCACCAGCACACAACAAGATCCAATCATCCTATACAAACTAGATCTAAAGATAACATTCACAAACGTATTCAAAAACTCAATCTTCATACCGAAATCTCATGATGATGAACCCAACACACCAACTCAACCTCTTAAGGATCCAAAATGGAGGCAGACTATGTCTGAAGAATAAAATGCTCTTGTTCAAAATGGGACTTGATAGCTAGTTCCACCTCATCCTACTCAAAATATTATTGGTTGTAGATGGATTTTTTGCAGCGAATGAAAGTTTAATGGTTCTATTGATAGGTTCAAGGCTCACTTGGTTGTAAAAGGTTTTCATCAACATCTAAGAGTTGATTATTATGACACATTTAGTCCAATAATCAAACCCAGTACAATTTGACTTGCTCTCAGTCTTGCAGTAAGTCATGGATGGACTCTTCACCAGCTTGATGTTAACAATGCATTTTTGCGAGGTCATATTCATGAAACAATATATATGCATCAGCCCTCTGGTTTTGTGGACTAAGATTTTCCATTGCATGTTTGCAAATTGCAAAAAACAATCTATGGGCTAAAACAGGCTCTGTATGTTAGGTATCAACAACTTTACAATTTTCTTCTTTAAAGCATTTTCAAAAACTCTCATTCTGATACATCTCTATTTGTGTTCAAGTCTAGTGGACACCTATTATATCTACTTGTATATGTTAATGATATCATTATTACAGGGGATGATGCATCTTCGGTAAATTAGTTTGTTCAATCACTTGCCAATTGCTTCTCACTTAAAGATCTTGGAAATCTTTCTTATTTTCTTGGGGTAGAAATTATACCTAACAAGCAAGGCTTTCTGTTGTAACAACGATGATATTTATAAGATCTTCTTGCTCATACTCGTATATCTGATGCAAAACCAGTTCAAACTCCACTTCCAATAGATTCCACTATTTCTTTACATTTAAGGGCTAATCTATTTGATCCTACAAAATTTTAACCTATTGTGGGTAGTCTCCAGTACCTTCTTCTCACTCGTCTGGATATTGCTTTTACCATCAACAAACTTTCTCAGTTTATACACAAGCTTACAACTGAGCATTGGACTCTTATTAAGCATTTGCTTCGTTATCGTTGTGGAACTCTTAATCTTGACCTTCAGCTATATCGTTATTCTCCACTTTCATTGCATGCCTTCTCAGATGGAGATTGGGCAGGCAACAAGAATATTTTTTGCTCAACTAGTGCCTATATTGTTTACCTTGGTAGAAATCTAATTTGTTGGAGTTCCAAGAAACAACAATTTGTAGCCAGTTCTTCTACTAAGGCAAAATATCGTTTTGTTGCCAATACCACTCCTAAAATAAATGGGGCGTGTTCTTTATAAGATGGCCTTGGTATTCAGTTGCAAAATTGTACTGTGATTTACTGTGATAACATTGGCATAAATCAATTATGCTCCAATCCTGCCTTTCACTCCAGAATGAAGCATGTAGCTATCGATTTTCACTTCATACGTGATCAAGTTAAAAATGGCACTCTCAAAGTTGCTCACATCTCCCCCCATATATCAACTTACAGATTCCTTAACCAAACCACTTCCACAAACTCGCTTTCTTTTACTATGAGACAAGATTGGTCTCTCTCACCGAGACCCATACATCATGGGGGGAATAATATTGCTATGAAGATTTGATCTATCTTCGATAATAACCACTTGATACATACAATCTATATATTAACTGCATATCTCATCCTATTTAATTTTTTATTTTTTTCAAATTGTTCTGACTGTACTAAGGCTCATATGTCCTAGAAATTTGTATCTTTCATTTCAATGTAAATACAGAAAAGTTCTCAGTTATTTCCTCTATCATGCTTCCCACTTTGGGACATTCAAATAATGTCAATAAAACTAACTTCAACCTGAATATGAGAAGCATCAAGTCCATAAATAGCAAGAAGCTCAATAAGAAGAGATTGAAAGGGTTGTCTTTTTAGTGTCATGAGAAATACACTTTAGGACAAAAATGCCAAAAGAAGCAGTTCTAACTTTACATAGTGGAGGAAGAAGAGATGGCATGAAATGAAGAAACAAATGAAGATAAGGAAGCAGAGTTGTCTATTGACTCTACGGTGTCTATGGAGGCAATTTGGGGGTTAAGAAACTTAGGAGAATTCAAGCAAATGCATTTGATTGGCAGTTATTACAAAAGACCTTCGCATATCTTCATAGATAATGGGAGAAATCATAACTTTTTCGATGAAGGGTTGATCAAGAAGGGATGTTTAGAGGTGTTGGAGATTCCTACCTTAATTATAACAGTAGGAGGGGGACTAAAGCTTAAATGCCACCAAATGTGTAAGAAGTTCATGTGGAAGATGTAGGGATTAAGTTTCACTACCGAGGTACTACTCATCAAAATAGAAGATTGTGACTTAGTTCTTATAATCTAGTGGGCTACCCTCAATAACATACTCTATAATTTTAAGGAGAGAATTATGGAGTTTAGTAGTGAGGAAGAACTACGAGTTTGACAAGCAATCCCGAGGAGTCTACACAAGAAATCTAAGGTAAAGGGCTTCGCAATCTGATTGCAAACTCGTATGAAAACTCTTTATGTCAAGGCTGACACACCCAGTTGAGTATCATATGCAAAACTTGTCCTTGGAAAAATGTTCTAACACTAAAGAAGAATTGGAAGGCTTGTTAGCAAGTTATGGAGAGGTGTTCTAGTAACCTAGACAACTACCACTCAAGAGAACTCAAGATCACAATATCCAACTCAAATAGGGAGTGGAACCTGTGAACATAAGGCCATATCGACATTCTAGAGAATAAAAGGATGCAATTAAGAGCACAATGTTAGAGTGGTTTCAGCTAGGATTAACAACGACAAACATGAGTCCTTACGCTTCACCGATAATCCTAGTTAAGAAGAAGGATAATATGTTAGACCCGAAAAAATTTTTCAATTATTATCGATTTATTTGTTTAATTATTTAATTACGATTTTTTTGTTTATTTATTTATCTTAGAATTGGGTCATTAAATTTTGTAAGCACGAATAGAGAGTAGAATTAGATGGAAAGATTATAATTAAGTTAGAATTAGAATTGAGTTAGCTTAAGGAGTTAGTTAATAAAGACAAAAGAAGGGGTAAATGGATATTGTATTAAATGATGAGGGCATAATTGAGAGACCAAGGATAAAATTTTGTTTTAAAATTTAGAAGAAGAGAAGAGAGAGTCGTAGAAAAGAAGAGAAAAGAGAGAAGTTAGAGAAGAAGAAGAAAATGTGGGAAGAAGAGAAATCAAGTTTGTTAAGGTAAGTTAATCATCTTTTCTTCTTGCTTTATTAAAGAAATGGGTGTGTTGAGAATGAAGGGATTAAAGAGAGAGTGTGTGTTGTGTTAGAAGAAGAGGAAGAAGGAACCCATTTGATTCCTAAGGTTTCTAAACTAGGTATTGGGTTTTCTAACCTAGATGGACTATGGGTAGGTTAGGTTTGAACTTAAATTGTGTTTATTGCAATATTTTTGTGATTATTGAAGTTTATAAATTTTATTAGAATGTTGTTTTGAATGGAACCTTGGTTGTTTTAGGAA
>JANQBM010066916.1:0-51567 GCA_025594535.1 Erythroxylum domingense | reverse complement strand
TCACATTTTCACAAATGCATGAGCATGAGGTATGTCTATCATTACTTCTCTCATTGGTCTTCTCATAGACCCGTTTCCCTGATCCGACCCGTCATGTGGGACCGGGATGTTACAACCACAATATAAACAGTTCCTTTATGGAACACTTATTAGTTTCTATTTTGTCAAAAACCAGCTGACATATGAATTTCTGTAGCAATAAGTGTTCGTGGGACCTTATAATGTTGTTATAAGCATTCTTGGCATGAAATTGCTTAATTCTAATAATCTCATTCCAATATTGTGAAGGATGAAAATCCTCATGATGATCAATGATGGAGGATTTGGGGAATCCACACATATCACACATAAGTTCTACATTCAATTCATAAGCTCTTCCTCTCAACCTAAACCATAATTCCTTAGGGTTCCTGGGGTTATAAGTTAGTGAAGTGAAAAATTCCAATGTGAGATCCTGATAGACAATTCTTTTCACTAAATTTTCTACTCTTTCGTGCCACTCTAACCTATTGATTGTTTTAAAATCAAAGTACTTGGGAACTACAATTTTTCTAGCATGAAAAGTTCGAAAACAAATACCTTCCTCCTCTGTGTAGATCGAGAAAGGCACGTCAAAGTTTGCTGCGCTATTTCTTCGTCCATGTCCCTCAACTTGAATTTACCTTGATTGCTCCTGTCGGGCTGATTACTTAATGTATGGCATAATTTCTAAGAATTAAGTAGAATTTAGACGAAAATTGTAAGTTTGAAATTTTTATAGAGATGTGAGATATTTTTGTAGAGAAATTTTTGTGGGTTTGAAGTCTAGAGAGATAAAATTAAAATGAGAGTGAATGTAAAAGGAAAGCTAGAATTGAATATATAGGTGGTTAAAAGGGTAAAATGGTAAAAATTCTTTAAAATCTACGTGTTTCTTTTATTCTGCATAGTCACAACGCTTCTTGATTTTTTTCTTCTTTTGTTCTTTTTCCAATCTTTTCAATTTCACTTCTTAATTATTTTGTAGGCCCTTTTTACCTCTCCTTACGTGTTTGCTCAATTCATCCACTTCATTTTGAAATCCTACTATGTCTTAATTTTATTTGAAAAAAAAATCCTAAGTATAGAACTCAAAAGTTCTAACAAAACAAACAAGAGACTAATTTTTCATGGATTGCCTCCCATGCAGTGCTTTTTTTTAACATTAGTAGCTTGACACTCTACTAAGCTCACGATTGTCGGAATAAATGGTGCGATGGTAGGGTAGTCATTAATCTCAAAATTTGAACTTTAGCTACCATGCTAGTGTTTCCACCTTCCTTCAAATTTCTTTTCCACACCTTCTTCTTTGCAAGCGCTTCTTCCTAAATGCATTCCTAAGATCCTCGATATCCTCCCATTCAGCTCGAGTTTTAGGTTCTTTAATATGCTTTGGAGGAAAAGGAGATTCGTAATCTTTCTGCAACACTTGGAAGGTTATTTTCTCTTTTCCTATCCTCAGACTTGATTCTCCCCCATCAATGTCAATGATTAAACATTCAGTGGCTAGGAACGGTCGTCCAAGAATTATTAGGATCTCCACATCTTCTCCAATATCCAATATGTATAAATTTATGGGCAAGGTCTATTTATCAACTTTTACTTGCCCATCCTTTATAATCGCCATCAGTTTGTGCATCATTTTGTCAGCCATCTTTACCACAAACTCTCTTAACCCCAACTTCAAATTAAAGGTGTAGGGAGTCATATTTATACTTGCTCTTAGATCTGCGAATGCCTTGTCTATGATGATTATATTAATACTGCAGGGGATGAAAAAGTCTTTGATGGATTCCTTTAATGTGAGCTCCGTCTATAGTTATTTTGTCACTTCCTCGACCTTGTTTTGCTCAATCTCCTCTAACTTCTTTGTTGCCTTCTTTGCATTTATCTCCCGTTGAGCCAAAATAGGGAATGGAAATACATGTCTAGTTACCTTAATTGAATCGATCATTGGCTCGCTTGGAAGGTCTTCTTGGCCCTTCCTTTTATCTCCTTCTTCCTGCACTTGTTTCGATTATTCATCCTAGGTCTAATTGATGACCATGATCCTTTCTTTTGGATTAGACTCAATATTGCTTGAAAGAGTTCCAGCATTCCTAATAGACATTGCATCTGCTAATTGGTCCACTTAGACTTCTAGATTGTGTATGGATGAGGGATGGTTCTTTGTTAATTGCTCGAATTTGTTCTTGTGCCTCATATATACATCCTCCATGCCTCCGATCTTATCTAAAATCTTATCTAACTTTGATTCCATCAAGCTTGATTTATCTTGCTGAAAGCTCGATTGTCCCTGAGGCTTGAATTATGCACCATTGTTGTTTGACCAGGAGAAATTTGGGTGATTCTTCCACCCGGGATTGTAAGTGTTGAAGTAGGGATTGTTACCCCCTCCTCATCCATACTGCACCCCTATATAATTCACTTCCTCCTGATTGTCTTCTTTCATCAAATAGTAGTCCTTGGTACTATGGTCTATCTATCTATAGAGCTCACACTTTAAATGTACAGCTTTTACTGTAGCTAAGGACAACGCCTTCATATTATTGAGTTATCGCGTCAAATTGTCGATATTTGCTTGCATCTCAGTCATTTGATCAATCGCGACAATATCTTTCTGCTCTCTGAAAATAACAGGTTGCCTACCTCGCTCATTCATCCACAAACAGTTGTTTCTTGCCATCTCCTCTATCAACTCCTTTGCTTTATAGACTGCCTTCCGTATTAAGGATTCTCTTGAAGCTGCATCGATTGTGTCTCTTGTCGGTGGGTTCACTCCATTGTAGAAAATTTGCAACAAGAACTCCTTTGATAGGTTAGGGTGTAGGAACCTCTGTTGTAAGTCTTTATATCTCTCCTATGCTTCATAAATTGATTCCCTATCACGTTGGTGGAAATTGGTGATTTCCTTTATAATCTTGGTGGTCATCTTCAATGGGAAATACTTGTCTAAGAAAGCACGCACAAGTTGATTCTACATCGTGATATTGGCTACGCTCAATGAATGGTACCAATCCTTCGCTCTATCTCTAAGAGTAAAAGGAAACAGCCTGATTCTAACTGCATGTTTTGACATCTGATGATACTGGAAGGTATCACAGATTTCACGGAAGTTAACTATGTGCACATTTCGATCCTCGTTAGTCAATACATAAAATTGCACATTCTACTAAAGCTTATTAAGAAGTGTTGGTTTTATCTCGAATAAGGTTGCTTACACAGGCAACCTAGTCACTCCTTGATTCGCTACGTTGAAACCTGACCTTATGAAGTTTGTCAGGGTCTTCTGTTGCTGTCCTTAGTTTGCTTCCTAATCCATATCTGTTGGACCTCCTCGACCATTGATGATTTTCCAAACTCTTCTTCTTACTCTCACCAAGCATTCCTAAAGGTTCGTTCAAGTTGATTAATATCTAAATTTAATATTTCTGCTATACGACCTGAACCTCTTATGACTCTTGTGTTTATGTAAGAGCACGATTTCTGAAATAACAAGAAAGAAATGAAAACAAAAATTAAAAACTAATCTAAATGAACACCTTAAACTATAGAACTAAACTATCTCCTCCTCGACAACGATGCCAAAAACTTGATTATCGATTTACGTATGCTAAGTTTTAATATTTATACCCTCGATAACATCCCAAGTGTACGGGTTGTTAGAATAGTACCTAAGGTATCGATCCTATGAGAAGGAGTAATTTAATCCTGAAATCTAAGACTTGACTTAAATTCACAAATAACTTAAATAAACAACTAAGCAAGAAATTAATCAATCAAGCAATCAATCTCAAGAATTAAATTTAGAAAATATAAACAAGACAGCAAATTTGCATAATCAATTCAAGAATCAATCTAAGAACTACCAATTGAGAGAAAGGAGGTTTTAATTTGACTTTAATGAAAATCTAATTGATTATGAAATTATCAAATTATTAGTTCTAAATTGTCCTAAGGTGGATTACTCTCTTTTGAATTATAATCCTTAACCCTAATTTATAAACCCTAATTTAAATTATGGAATTACAATCTCTCAATTTCTAGTTAACCCAAAACGTAAATTAGTTCTGAAATTGTCCAGTAACCTAACTCTCGTTAGCCCAATTTGAAGATATTCATTGATGAGTCATCGCGAACTGTCAAATAATAATATTTCCGAACTAACCTAAGTTCAATATAGCAACCCATAAGGAGCTAAGGTGTACTAAAGCTATTCTAATGTTGTCTAAAAGGAAAATAATAAGAAAACCTAAATTTGAAAGAAATTAAAAATAAATAAACAAGACAACTAATGATAAACAAGCAAAAAAACAAGAAACAAATACCAAATACGTAAAGTTGCGTGGAAGATAAATTTGGGATTTTGGAATTACAGATGATCCTCGAAACAGATAAATTGTGATTGGTATACGAAACAGATAAATTGATATTTATAATTGATCCTAGAAACAGAGAAATTGGTATTTAAAGACCAAAACAAGAAATAATAGTGTAGAAAATTAAAGAAGAGGAAAAACTAAGAAAACTAAACAAAACCCCAAAGAAACTAAAGAAGAAAGACGGCTAACTATGGAAAAGAAACGAAAATAAAACCTCATCCTTCTTTTCTTTTTTATGTCTTTTACAAGTTTCTAGGTAGGTTAAAATGCAAAAGACGTCGTTTTGTAATGTTTGTTTCTCTCTTCTCAAGTTTTTGTTTTTGTGCACGTCTCTTGGAAAACCTAAATGCCTTATGTGCTTCTCCTTAAAAACGTTGGTCATGCGCTTTTGCAAGCTCTTTAAGTGCTTTTAGGATTTTTGTCTTCTTATGGGGAAAGCTCTCCACCTACTAAGTGATGTTGTCATCATTTCCATGCAAGTGGTTTGTAATTTGTCTTTTCTTGTCAAGTTAGTGGGACACTTGTCAAAGGAAGCCCACTCTTTATTTACTTTTCATGTTTTGAGCTCCTGGAAGGCCTTTTAGCATTGTATTTTGTGATTTTTTTCTTCTCATATCTTAAAAGAGACTTGTCCATTATTAAAAGGAATCTCCTCTCCACTCTTTAAAATATTGTCGTTTTATTGCCTAGGAATCTCCTTAATTTAAAGCCTCTTTTCATATCGTTTTAAGCTCCATTCCAAGTTGTTTTTGTTTCTCTTTTAAAATCTCTCCAAGCAAGCTATGTGCTATCATTTCAAACCACCAAGAAAGTTGTCCTTTCTTTTTCTTGGCCAAATAATGCTCCTGGAAAAGAAAACTTCTTCGCTCGTTTATGCTTTAAGGCCATCACTTGTCAACAAATCAAGGAAAATTCCAAGCTTAAATGTTGTTGTCTTCATTTTTGTTTTATGCCGCCACCAACAAGCAACAATTTCTTTTTATTTTGTGCCTTTCCCTTATTAAACATTTGTACTCCAATTTTCTTTAGAATCATGTCTTTTTGATCTCAAATATATATCAACATATCCAACATAGTAGTCAACATAAATTGAACACAAATTAAGCATTTTTATCTTGAAAATAGGATTGAAATCATATGGAAATACATAAGAAAATATATAATAATTTTATCCTATCAAATACCCCCACACTTGAACTATTGCTTGTCCTCAAGCAATTTAAACACAAACAAAATATTCTATCAATTTGTTTTCAAAAAAAATCAAGTATATGTATTCCTTAAGACTTTGAAAACTCAAGCATCAAACTACTACATATGTCATAATTTTTTCATCAGTGCAGATAAACAAAGTCAAATTAAGACACCATTGATCAAAGGTAAACATAAAATTAAGATGATTTTTTCTCACGATGTTTACTCATATCACTTAAGAATGTGATGGGTTGATGTTTCACTCAAGACTCCGTCTAAGAGACTACACTATCATAGGCTTACAAATACACCCATTTTCCTCTACATAGAATACATGCTATCATATATTAAAAGGGCTTTTATTTGGGTTGTAATGGGGTTTGGGTTAAGGTAAGGTAAAAAGGTCAAGGTTACTCTTAAGCATTCAAAAAGTACTAAGTAAAAGGGATAACTAACTACAAATTCTAAGATAAACATATGAATACAATGGACTACAACTACTCATCACTAACTAATGCTACTATGTTTTATTCTTTTTCTTTTTCATTTTTTCTCTTTTTATTTTCTTTTTTTCTTTTTGTTTCTTTTTTTACTTGAATAAAACAAAAAGCAAAAGGAAACAATAGTAACATATATCAACAAACATGAGTAGAAGTACCTCTAAAAATATCTCAGAATACAATACAATACAAAAATCTATAAATTATAGACATTAAATACTTACTTAGTGCTTCATTAAACTTATGAGATGGTAAAGCTAGTGGGTTTTTAGATTTCAATGTAAGGTGATTAATACGAAAAAAAGGTTAAAGGCTCAAAAGGGTTTGCAAGGGAAAAATGACTTGGTAGGTGATTTAAGCTAAGGGGTTTAAAATGAAGAAAGCCTTAATCATTTCCATAAACCATGCAACTAGTAGTTTCAAACCGGTTCAATGCAAGTTCTAAACGTAATCTTCCTAAAGGAGCCTCGCACACAACAAAGAAATAGAATGACTGTGAAATGCAGTCATATAGGCTCAAAACCTCACATGTGCTTATATGAAAATCCATCAAAATTTCATACATTACCTAATCACTCAAGTATCAAATTATTGATTGAGTTTATGTAACCAACTACTTTCAATCAATCCACATAATTCACCTTCCTCTCAAGCTACCTAATCCAAATTCAAGCATACAACTTAATTCTTAGTCTAACTACTATGACAAAATTTCATGATTAAACATTCACTATTCATCATAATTCAAGTGAAACAAAATTTAAAACTGGCCCCACCCTCAGACTTAAATGGGACATTGTCCCCAATGTATTAAATGCAAACACAAAGGGAATGGAAACAGGAATACTCCCCTCGAAGGGCCATGTGAATCTTGAAAGTAATGGAATAGTGGCTTCCCTCTTGAAGAATAGCAACCCATCTTCCACCTACAACCAAAACACACAAAAAGCAAATAAACACTTAAAGCGAACCAACCAACAAACATGTACAAAAGAGAAAAACAAAAACAAAAACAAAAGGATATGGATGGGGTGCCTCCCATCAAGTGCTTATTTTAGGTCATAAGCTTGATCCTCGACATATGCACATCATCCATTGTCGAATGAATGCTTGAGCTCAATAGGAAGCATGCTCAAACTCCATGAGGAGCCTGGAGCACCTTCGCTCAAGGTACCTTGAGGCTTTTGATGAGTGGAACTTCATTGTTTCACCATCATACTCTAATTTCGACTCGTCTTTTCAGGCATCGCCTTTCTCACACTAGGATGGTCTTCGTAAGAGTATTGCCAATGGGTATGGAGACTTGACATCCTACTTTCCACTTTTGATCTTCAGCTCGCTCACCCACAGCTCTCCTAAAAACTACACTTCTTGTGATTATTCCTCTTTCTTCTTCTCTTCTTCTTCTTCTTGCTTTTGCAAACAACTAGGAAAAGGAAATGAAATTCAGTTAGCAATAACAAGAATTGCATCACTTACCTTAGGAGGTTGCGCACACCTTGCATCTTTTCTTGAACTATAACCTTTTCCTCTCTTAACTTTGATTGCTCTTCCTTTATTGCTTCTGTGTTCTCCAAATGATCTCCACTCTTTGAAGAAATGAGCAACTCCTTAGCATCACTCTCCTGTTGGCTAAGAACGTTTGCATAAACTTGGGTTTCTATGCTCCCTACCACATTCGCTAAGTGGCTCAATTGATCTTCCAAATTCTTTAAGCTACTCCTCGTTTCCTGCTGGAATTGAAGAGTGCTCGTTGTCAAACTCATTATGATCTCCTCCAAAGACATCTCATCAGCTTGTGGTGCTGATGGTGGGGGTGGAGGCTCTGGCTAGAAGTAGGAATACTCTTGAGAGTAGCTTGGTGGAGAAGCAAACCTGTACTATGTATCCTGCAAAACAGGACACGTATAAAAAGGATAACCCAAAAATGAGCAAACTTCACATATCTTAACTTGTTGGTCATCCCTCGGTACTTGTGCAGCTAAGGGTGTGAAATCCGCCACATGATGCTTAAACCTGTTAGTAGCAACAGATGGAAAGTAATCATCATAATAAGGATAATATGAAAAGTTAGAATTAAAAGCATACTGATAATGAGCCATGCCGATAAAAGATCGAAAAATTAGAAAAAAGCTGTGAAACTAAAACAAACAGAAGACAAGGTAATCAAGAGCAATGAAAACAAAAACAAAAACAAAAACAACACTAGAAAAAGCTAAAACACGAATGCCATCTCCCCAGCAACGGTGCCAAAATTGATGAGTTGTTGCAAACTCTCAAACAATAACATTTCCTAACTAACCTAACTACTATATAGCAGGGCAAGTCAGGGTCGATCCCACA
Source organism: Erythroxylum domingense (assembly GCA_025594535.1). Taxonomy (NCBI): domain Eukaryota; kingdom Viridiplantae; phylum Streptophyta; class Magnoliopsida; order Malpighiales; family Erythroxylaceae; genus Erythroxylum; species Erythroxylum domingense. Next base: position 43,130 of record JANQBM010066916.1, on the reverse strand, counting down.
GGGAGCTAGGGTGTGCTAAAGCTATTATAATGTTGTCTAAAAGGAAAACAATAAGAAAACTAGAATTTGGGAGACATTAAAACTAAATAAACAAGACAACTAATGACAAATAAACAAACAAACAAGAAACAAATAACAAATATGAAAAGCTGGGCAGAAGAAAATTGTGGGATTTGGACTTATAATTGATCCTCAAAATAGATAAATTATGATTGGTCTATGATGCTAGCCTATAGATTTGACCAAGCTCTCAAACCCTCAGCTCCTCCAATTTTATATTGGTCCTATACGATAGAAAGCCTACCTCTAACCACGAGGCAACCTATAATAAGCTCTCTAGATTTAACGACGTAGTACCATTTAAAACACTAGGGAACAAATAACCTAAACCATAATAAGATTGAACTATGTAACTTTGAAAATTGGAATCCTAGACTAGTTGGTTAAGCATCCTAACAATTCCTACTAGCCTATTGCTACTTGTGGAAATCACCAAGGACAATTACGTATCACATGGCTCAGTCCTAGCAATTAAACTAAGAATTACACCTAGGGTAGCTAATCCTGAGTCTTAATTCCTAATTCATGATATTTTTTCAGAATTCCAATTCAATCCTAACCTAAATCACAAAACCCAGTTAATTCTAAGTCAATTCCTACAATTATTAGGCTAAAATTCCATCATTAACTTCTAACCCAAAACTAAACTAGCTAAACATAATTAAAATAATTAAAAAAAGATTAAAACAAAATAAAAACATAATAAAATAACTAAAATAAAGGGCTAAAAATTAAAAAAAAACACAGGAAATTAACAAACTAAAAGCGGGAAAATTAAGAACAACACTCAAATTAACCAAAACAAAGCATTTCATTAACAAATAACAATAACTAGCTTCAACAAAAATATTTAAACAAAATACATCAAGGATAACAAGTATTTAAAGACTAAAACAAGAAATAATAGTGGAAAAAATTAAAGAAGAGGAAAAACTAAGAAAACCCTAAAGAAACTAAAGAAGAAAGATGACCAACTATGGAAAAGAAACGAAAAAAAAGCTCATCCTTCTCTGCATTTTTTATAGCTTTTACAGGTGTCCAGGTAGGTTAAAATGCAAAAGACGTCATTTTGTAATGTCTAGTTCCGGCTTCTCAAGTTTTCCTTTTGGTGCGCGTCTCTTGGAAATCCTAAATGCCATTTGTGCTTCTCTTTGAAAACATTGGTCATGTGTTTTTGCAAGCTCTTCAAATGCTTTTAGGATTTTTGTATTCGCATGGAGATAGCTCTCCACCTACCATGTGGTGATGTCGTCCTCTCCATGCAAGTGATTTGTAATATGTCTTTTCTTGTCAAGTTAGTGGGACAATTGTCAAAGGAAGCCCACTGTTCATTTGCTTTTCACGTTTTAAGCTCCTGGAAGGCCTTTTAGCTTTATGTTTTATGATTTTTGTCTTCTTATGTCTTAAAAGAGACGTGTCCATCATTAAAAGGAAGCTCCTCTCCACTCTTTAAAATATTGTCGTTTTATTGCCTAGGAATCTCCTTAATTGAAAGCGTCTCTTCATGTCATTCTAAGCTCCATTCTAAGTCTTTTTTGTTGCTTTTTTAAAAGCTCTCCAAGCAAGCTATGTGCTGCCATTTCAAACCACCAAGAAGGTTGTCCTTTCTTTTGCTTGGCTAAATAATGCTCTTACAAAAGAAAACTTCTCCGCTCGCTTATGCTTTAAGGCCACCACTTGTCAACAAATCAAGGAAAGCTCCAAGCTTAAATGTTGTTATCTTCATTTTTGTTTTATGTCGCCATTAACAAGCTACAATCTCTTTTGATTTTGTTCCTTTCCCTTGTTAAACATTTTTACTCCAATTTGTTTTAGAATCTTCTCTTTATAGTCTTAAATATATGTTAACTTATCCAACCTAGTAGTCAACACAAATTGAACACAAATTAGGCATTTTATCTTGAAAATAGGATTGAAATCATATGGAAATACATAAGAAAATATAAGATAATTCTATCTTATCATTCATCCTCTTAGTTTGTTACCAAATTATTAAGAACAAAAATTGAATTACAAATAACTCAATAAAAACACAATAAATCAAACTTCATTAATATGAAAGAAAAAAATCCCAAAGGTGAGTATAGATTTATATCCTCAACATTCAACAATATATCATCTATGGCTATCTCAAATTCTATACAATTTTAAGAACGAAATAAACCAAAAATAGTTGGAATGGATGATGATGGAGGTGGCAATGGTGGGAAACCACCTATTTCGAGAAGCACTTTGTGTCAAGCTTCTTCTCCATGTCTCTCTTCCTTCTTCTCCTTCTTCAAATCTCTTGATAAGCTCCCTACGATTTCAGAAATTGGCTGATACAAAAAGCTTCCTTTTCTATTCTTTATTATTCTATTATACATTAAAAGCTCTAGAGTTGATTCACGGTTGAAACGGTCTGAAAAGTCCCTCAAAACTTGACATTTTAGGCTATTTTTTGTGGCAATCTATCGCGATCGTGACCAAAGTGTCACGTTCGTGGCCGATTCTGGCCTCTCTGTCACGATCATGACCAAAGTGTCAAGATCGTGGCCTAGCTCCTGGTGGCTTAATCTTTCTGTCATGACCGTGGCCTATTGCCCCACAATTGTGGGCTATGGTTTTGGCCCGAAATTCTTTAAAACTTCTCCATTCTTCATCGATTACCCTTAGACACTAACAAACACATCAAGGTACCTAAAAAACATAACATTTAAGCTTAAAGACTCGTATTAACCTATAAAAAAACTTAACCACATAAACTAACACAATTAAAACATAAATACACACTCAACACTCAAATTAACACTAAATACATAACAAAATGAACCCTAATATATAATCCAAATCACAACTATCACTAAGTAGGAAAATAAGGGGAAACATCATTCTTGTTTGGTAGCTTCTTAGATATTACTTAATAAGGAATGGCAAAAAGAACTGCAAATTCAAAGTTGATTTTAAAAGAGCATATGATTCTATGGAATGGTCATACATATTCAAAACTTTAAAATGTTAGAGTAGTGCCCTAAAGGTGATCACCTTTAGTGTGTTTTGTACAAAATTTATTTTCAATAATAAAGAAAAGCATATTTCATTAATTTGGTGTTCATTACTTATAAATTGATATTGATCTATAAACAAATTAATGAAGTCTATGATATAGAAATTATGATGTGATCATACTACTGAGATTGCTATCATGTGTGATTATATCAGTATCTAAATTATCCCTAGTCATAGGATTAAAGAGGCTAGACATTGTTAATTCGGATAGACTAGCAAATGTCAAACTCCTTGATTTGATCAAGCAGTGGATCTCAAAACTGTAAACAAGATATGTTTAGAGTTGAGATGTAGTGCTTACTAGAGGCAGTAAGTACATTTGATAACGTACCATAAGATCATCATATGCATGTCCTATTCTAATGTCAGTGATAATCTTATCATAACAATGGTGCAAGTATCCTTAGACTTGAGGTACTCAAGGATATATTGGATACTAATTTTGTGCTTTGACTCTATTCCTTGTTGCCTTACCGAAGTAGCTCATAGGGTTTGGACTGGGTACAGAATGAGGTATTCAAAGGTAATCGAGTAGCCAATAGAGGATTCACCACTTCTGTGATAGAAGAAGATGATACCTACGGCCTCTTATCGAGGTTATTACTTGGAAATCTCTAGCTGGAGTACATATGTCATGAAGAATGTCTTCATTGACATATGAAGTAATGAGTCCCAGGACGAGAACTGATATCACTTAGGCTAGATTGAAGTATTCAATCTAGTGAGTGTTGACAATTTGCCCATAATCATAACCAAGTGGGGTATAGCATGGTGAAAGGACAAATTGCACAGTAATTGTCTATAAGACGATTCGTGAGATTGTTCGGGACGAGTACGAGTTCGTTCATCAAACCACTTAATTTCTAGTCAATTGGGGGTCATGACGTGCTGCTAGATATCGCTCATGACATGCTTGGATTAAATGTTAATCCAAGTGCCCAAAATAACTGGGAACCTAATGGTTCACATGCATAAGAGGGACTAGGAGGATTTGTAAAATAGTTTCAGATAGAGATCCATTATATGGAGAGAAATAAAAACAAATGGATCTCAACGAGATCGGGATATGTCCTGATGAGATCACGACATCCATATTGATGAAGCAAGTCTCTGGTACTTTTTCATACCCAGGACCTGGTAGGATCAATACCAGTGTGACTGGACCACCTCAGCATTTACATATATATATATATATATATATATATATATATATATATATGTATGTATATATATAAGATGGTGCAACGTGGCTGAGGAGGAGCCTTCTTTTTAAAGATATGCATTTATTGTCTTTAAATAACAAAAAGAAAAAAATGATAAAAAATAAAAAACATGAAAAGTATGTACGAAGATAATCATAAGAACAAAAGAAGTAGGTAATCTTCTTCACGATTATCATCCATCTCTCTTCATCTTTCTCATCTTCTTCCTCTTCATTCTCTCTACACAATTTGCTCTCCATAGAACAAGAAGAGTGCTAGCACTCTTGTCTTTGTTCTAGCTATTTTTGGATCAAGGAATTTGATTCAGTTAGTTTCTTTGATCTCTGCATAGATACTGTTGGAGATGGTCTATTTGGTCATTGTGGTTTGCGACAACCCGATGAGTAGAAGATTGAAGAACAAATAATACTACCCATAAGGTACATGGTTATTATATAAATGATCCATTTGTGTAAATGCCGTGAATTCCTATATATACATATATGTTATGAACATGTATGTGAATTAAGAATTTTCTCCTAGGTTTAATGGTATTTTCTTGTATAGGCGTATAGACCCTGGACTTCGGGAAAGTCCCGAAACAATTGTGTTTATTTTTCAGCACCGCGTGTATATGATGCACAAGCCAAGATTTTCCTACATTGGTATTAGAGCCACTTATGCCTCATATAAAGGAGAAACCATAACATGCGTGATGCTGCTGATTGGTTGTGACAGTTGTGCATTCTGATTGTGTTGAATTCGAAATCAGTATAGAGATATTGTTTTTGAAATTTTCTTGCCCAAATTTTCTCTAGAGATTTTTTGAATATGTCTGTGGAAGGAAAAAATCTATCAATGTGATTTGATATGTTTTTTTAAATTAATTCCCTACTATTCTGGTTGCTGTGTTTATGCACATTACATAAACAAGCATGCTTGCAAATTTGAGAATAAATTCTACAAATTTTTTTTTGATATTTTCTTTCACCACCCTCTTTCTTCAATGTTTTTAAATGTCTATGAAGATGGAAAAATGTTTTCTAGGTGACAGAATATTTATTTGAGAATTTCTTATGTACTATTGGGAATGTATGTGTTGAAGAACACAGATTCTAAATTAGCTTGGTTGCTGAGGTTGGTTGAGTTTTTCTTGGAAATAAATTCTAAAAAAGTTAATGGAACATGTTATAGGCTTTATAATTTTCTCATAATTTATTGAAATTGTTTCAATGATTTTTTCAAGAAAAAGACAGAGCTAGATAGTTTTGAGAAAACTATTGGACCTAGTTTGTTTAAAGTGGTGATTGTGTGTTTTTTGTTTTCAATGCCTCAGATCATTTTTTATGTGATCAAAAATATGTTACTTTGATGTTTATAAATGCCAAATTGATTTGTTTGAAATTGGGTCTTCAAAAATTTTCGAATGTCAAATATGTCATATTAGCGTCTTGTTGGTATATTCAGTTATCTTGATTGTTTTGGTCGTCACAAGTTATGTGACAAGTGTGGAAGTAGTCTTGATGAAGTAGAGATTACCTAGAGATACTTAGGGTGATGGTTTGATGTTCTGAAATTATTTGAAAATCAAAGAGAATAATATTGTATTAATCTATCTCAAGTATTTGATGTTTAGTATGACTAGATATAACAAGCATGATACAATTAAAAGTGTTTCATTGGTACATCAGAGTAGAGGGTATTACACTTGGTATATTGGCATTTTGAATTAAAATTGAAAACATACGGATTAAGAAATTAGCCGATTCCGACATTAGAAAGCAGTTCGGTTCAAAAGTTGAATCGAACGTTAGATCTTTAGATGCATAACATGTCACAACCTATGTAAGAAAACCTTATGAGATGGTTGCATTAAAGAATGCATGCTATGGTTGGTTAGGTGGAATGATGGTTATGGATATAGATTTAATGTGATTGATGAAATGTCCTAAATCAAACCATATAGTCATTGTGACATAATCCTACGACATAGATTAGACTAGAATATGAAATGCCTCACACATAATATGAAAACTAACACCTTCCATTAATATGTAGAGAACCAGAATTATTTTAAAGTTAGGGTTGCTGGGTAAACCCAAGCCCACTCTATACGGATATGTTCAAACCATGAAAATAAGATTTTTGGATTAATAGGTCAGTTTTCACTAGAAGCATTGATTTGTTAAGTAAACTCAAGTTCAATATAGACAGAGGTGCAATGGGTACCGTACATCAAAAGTACGTGCCTTAAAGGATGGTAACTCAATGTGTGTGCATACATTACGAGTTGATAGCACTAGAAGATAGTTGCATCTATGATGCAATTGATATGATCGATACCTACCGATTGACCTAAAGTGGCTTGTTGGGTAAACCCAAGGTTATTCTTAATAATGTCGGATATCGACCCACTAGGACAATTTGTCATAATTTTTCTTGGATTCGTAGTGAGGGCTATGGACTCTTTGAAACTAGTGGGAGTTATATGCATGTCATGCAAGTCTTTATGATAATGCTTGTATTTATATTCTAACATTCTTTCTCTTTTCACATTTAGGTAGATTGAAGATGTCTTCCAGTGTGAATTTGTGCTCACTTATAGACTCTAATAAATTAACTAGACCCAATTTTCTTGATTGGTTGAGAAATTTGAGAATTGTTCTCATATTTGAGGAGCTAGGCTATTTCCTAGATATTCCACTTCTTGATCCCCCTACTACTGATGCTTTTGATGAGGATCAGAAAGCATATCATAAGAATCTTAAAGAAAGTGACATGGCTACCTAAATTATGCTAACCTCTATGTCACCTGAGTTATAGAAGCAGCATGAGTTTATGGATGTTAATACTATAGTGTTTCATTTTAGAGAGCTTTTTGAAGAACAAGCTCGGTCTGAAAGGTTTGAGACCTCGAGGCTGCTTTTCACGACTAAGATGAGTCAGGGGACATCCACAATATAGTATGCACTGAAGATGAATGGTTATATTGAGAGGTTGGCCACCTTATGTTTTGTTATGGAATATGAATTAAGTATTGACTTACTTATGGTTGGATTGTCTGATAGTTATTCACAGTTTGTGTTAAACTATCGGATGAACCAAATCTCCATGACAATTCCTGAGTTGATCAATCTACTCAAGACAGTAAAGCAAGCTATCAAGAAGGATAACAAGCCAGTGCTAGTTGTGGACTCTTATTCTTCTAGTTCAAGAAAAAAGAACCTAAAGAAGAAAAGTTCTAAGAAATTAAAAGGAAGTGCAGCCAAAAAGAAAAAGAGACTGCGTCGAAAGGATCTTGCTTCCATTGTGGCAAGAATGGCCACTAGAAGTGAAACTGTAAAGTCTATCTGAAGTCTTTAAAGAAGAAGCAGGCGTCAGATGCCCAGGCTCCTTCAGGTATGTCATTGAGGTTAATACTATTTTATATCATAACATATGGGTATTTGATAGGGTTATGTAAATATAGTGCCCTGGAAAGTAAGTGTATTTACATATAACTTAATTTTCTTCCAGTTGCAATATCTGATCATAACAAAAGATTTTGGTTTTATTTGTAAGAGCATAATATAACTAGTCATAAGGTACCAAGGTTCCTTGTATGTAATATACATATACATATACATGGAGATGTATAGAAAACATGTATATTATTATAATCTAAATTAATTGATTCACAATCGAATAATCAAGTTGGTCACTTGATTATGGTTTAGATTGTAGTATTGCGATTTACCTCCATATAAGTAAAGGAGTTTACTTCAAGGGAATGATGAGCTACAAATCATGATAGTAATTGACTATTGGTAATGGGACTATTAAATGAATTTGGAATCGTGTATGTTTTTTAAAGAATAAAGTAGGCCATTACTTTAATCTTCAAACATGCACTTTAGCATTCACTTATTACAAACCACAATGTTGATTAGTGGTGAACTTATGTGTGTTTTGTTATAATTCCAGATATGATCGGAATGGATTTTTACAAGGTATTAATTCATTGTTCACACATTGGAATTATTAATTGAAACATGCATTAGGGAACATTCACTCAAATAAAAAGTTTATAGTGATATCATCACTTCTAGATGTTTTACAGAGATTGGAGATTAAACTGGCACCAGTAGTTTGATGGACTAGCTACCCATCAAATCTTAACACCAAGATTAGATCTTGTGCGTTAATCACCATGTAGAGTGAAATTGGAGATCTAAAAGGAAAAACTAACATAAGGGCAAAACGGTAATTTTGCCCTTTATTGTGCAGATGGCTATAATATGGTTCATATCAGAGTTTACAATTGGACGTTGTATTAATAACTAGAAAAATGTTTTCTTATAATTGTAAGTAATTCAAGAGTTCAACCAATTGTCTTTAGTGGAATGACATTTACTTAATAAGTTGGAATTAATTAGAAAAATTAAATTAACTTCGGGCTTATTGGAGCTTGAATTATTTAAGTCCAATTAGATTCTCCACTTGGCTTCTAGGAAGGTTATCAAGGAAAGTAAGAAAAGTAAATGGAGGTTACCGGAAAGAAAATGAGACAGAAAGGAGAGAAAGGGTCAAATTGGATTTAGGGTAATGAAACCAGAATAATTTAATTAATAGTTAATTAAATTGGGTTTTAAGCCTATAGTTAATTGTTAGGCTTATACTAATTAATTGTTAATTATAAGCCTAAAAGGAACATTTAAAATTGGGCTGGATTTTGGTTTGATTTGATTAATTAGATTAATTGAATTGAAAGAAATATTTTAAAACAAGAGGGAGGGCAAAACCGAATTCTACAATAATATAGATTTCAGTTTTGTAGCTAAAGGGACAGCAGCACATTTAGCATTGAATTGCTTAATACAACGTGGGCTATTTTAGTTTCTCTCTACTCACTCCCAAAGCAAAACTGATCATGCTTCTCATCACTAAATGGTTTAATGTTTGGTTTTAAATAAATATGGGCATGTAGAAAAATGTACAACACTTTTTAGCATTCTTTGGATTAAAGAATGAAGTGGTGCATTTTTTACTCTCTCTCTAATCTCTCCAAAACCGTCGGTTAGAGTAAATGAGAAGTTCTCATTTTTGTTCTTTCAACTAGCTAAATATAGAAAATGAGAAGGTTTTATTTTTGTTCTTTCAACTAGCCGAACATACAAAAAAAACCTCTACATTTTTCTTCTCCTTTCTCACTAAAGCATCTTGTTAACCAATTTGTCCAAGGAGAATAAGTGGTAGATCAGATTGGTTGAGGACACAACAGCAAGGAGTCGAAGCTGTAGTGAGGAGACGGTAATATTTCGATCTTATTATTGTTTTTTTGCCGTATCATGCATGGATTAAAAGCATGTTGATTTGGTGTTTACATTTCTGCTATGTTTTGATTTCAGAAAAAGTTTCTGAAATCTAAAGTTTAGCCAAACCAAGCATGTTTTTATTATGCATGATTCAGTCAGAGAATGTTTTTATTCAACTCGATCTAACAATTGGTATAAGAGAATGTTTTATTATGCATGATTCGGTTCCTATATGTTGTATGGGTTGGCAATTAAATTATGTATGCCGCATGTTTTTTTATGTGATAAAAATATATACTGTGTATGTTTTGGTTTGCTCTTTTGTTGTCCATCAAAAATCGATTTACCTTCTAACTTTTTTTGCATTTGGTTTGTAATAAGGAGGATAGCCTTTCATAGCCATGTTTCCTCCTTGTCTTAATTTTTCTATTTTCATTTTTTTGTACTATAAAAAAATTCTTTAATTTTGAAGACGGAGCAGTCATGGATCGAAGAAAATAATAGGTAAATGTTTTAGGTTTTTATTTTATGTTAACGACAGAGTTTTTTTATTAAATTCTATTAATTCTTGAATTTTTCAAGTGCTGGAATTTTTATTTGACTATTTACAAATCAAGTTTTTTTTTAAAATAGAAATAAAATGCCATTAACTCATTTTTACCAAGTGGAATGGGTCGTACGAGCGAAGAGTTTGAAAAGATCCTAGTACAAGAAGAGTTTTTGGGCCAGAAGGCCTTGCAATTCTTTTTTATTTTTCTAGGATGGAAAACCAAAAGTAGTTATTTAATTCATGAGTTGAACGGATGAATGGATGCAAATAATATATGAAATTATGTGAATGTATGCCATTTAGAAAAATTGTCAACCTTACGCTTTGCCATACATTCATTATGTATGAGATATATAATGAAACAATATATAGGATGGTTAATAAATTGCATGTGTTGAAGTGTTAGTCCCCACCGGAGGACATGAATCCTAGATCTTTCATGGTTTGGCTCTCATAAAGGATAAGTCTACTTATTAGTAGAAAATGTGGCGTCCCACCCAGGCATGGTTTGCAAGTACCTTTAATGGATGAATCAAATCGTTGCACACTCATTATGGTTTATCAATAACCTGCCCACCGTAGCACTGTTGATACATGCATGGACCAAATTATGGCACTCCTCAAAGAGTTAGGCATGAAGATGTTTGGTAGTTTTTTTAGTGGGAGAGTCCCAGTTTTTCTTTTAATAGATAAGATAGCCCACCGTCACTTAGTCTGTTATAGATAAGAAAAATAACTGTCATATAAATATTTAATTTTTTAAGTTTTATTAAATCTATCATCATGCATACATGTATCATGATTTTATACAAAGTTTCAATAATTTGGACTAGTATGTTCATTCTTTAATAATTTATATTTTCAAACATATTCACCACAATATGAATCCACTCACAATGCTCTTGACTAATAACAAATTGGAAAACGGAGAGAATTTTAATGAATGGAGACATAACCTCGACATCGTTCTCCAATATGAACAGATTTCATGGGTATTAACGGACAATGAGCCGGCACCTTCGGGTGATAAATCAACTCCTGAGTAAGTCCAGTAACATGAGCGATGCAAAAATGATAATAAGATTTCCAAGTGTTATATTCAGCATTTTTTCAGCGCAATGTTACAGAAGCAACTTGCAGGTATGTAAAATGTCGGTGTAATGGTCCATCACGTACATGAGATGTTTGGTTTGAGGACGAGGTCTGTAAGGGTGAAAGCTATCCAAACCTTTCACAGTCTCAGACAAAATTTTGGTGAATCAGTGCAGGATTACATGCTTAAGGTAATCTCTACGATTATTGAGGCCGAGATGCTTAGGACGGACATAGATGCAGAAACCCAAATAATCATGATCATCAATAGCTTAAACTCTTCTTTTCAGCAGTTTAAGTTGGACTATGATCTCAACACTAAGGATTACACCATGAGTGAGTTGATGAATACCCTCCAAAACACGGAGGAGATATTAAATATCAGGGCCAATGGGCTAGAGGCTCATGTGGCATCTTCTTCTAAGCCCAAGGGTAAAGGCAAGCAAAAGAAGAATGGTACAAAGAAAGGGATGGCCCAAACAGAGGTCAATTTCTACCTATGAAAAAGAAGGCCAAAAAAGGAAACTAAGAGAAAGTGTTTTCACTATGATGAGAAGGGCCACTGGAAGAGGAACTGTGTGGTCTACCTTAAGACCTTAAAGAACAAACAAGGTATGGGTTTCCTAAGTTTGTTAGGAACTAAAAATGTGGTAGATTCATCTAATTCTTAGATATTAGATTCAGGAGCCATTTACCATGTTTGTAACTCTGTGCAGGGGTTCCAGCAAAGGAAAAGACTACCTAAAGCTAGTTTCAATTCAAATTAGTGGATGGATTCTACGTTTCGGTAGAAGTAGTGGGAATAGTTATCTTAGACTTTCTTAGTGGTGTTAGACCCCGTTTTCGGAGCCCATCTATCCGAAATATCAAAAGAAGTAAATGTATTATCCTATAAGGTTATTTCCATATGATCTCTCTAGCCAAAACTAGTTCAGATAGTGGAATCACAAATTGAATTTTTCAGAACAATTATAGCTCCATGTCTCTAGTTTATTTTGAAATAATAATTGCCTCATTTATAGCTTTACAGATCAAGATATGATTAAAATACCGAAGTATGTTCAGTAGAACAACCAATTCATTCTCTTTCAATCGTTTCCCTCACTTTCTCTCCATCAGTATTTTCGAATCAACCATAATGGATACCAAACTTTTTATGGAAATGTAGAGAAATATGTTAGGAATCTATTAGTTCAATAATCACCTCATTTGGAGATTGGTACTGAAGTTATGGCCAAAAGAGTCAAACCTGATTATGTCCTAAATCATATTGTACCTATCTTGGGACAAATAGCATAACTTTCACTAGAGATATTGAAGAGGAATCTGAGATCTGCAACTTTTGTGAAGACCTTAAAGAAAACTTTCTCCATGTAGAGGGTAAAAATAAGATAACTTTGTCTCAGAAAAAGTAATTAGGTCTAAAATGGATCAGACGAATTAGTCTAAGATGATCCAGACTAAGACGATTAAGCCTAAGACGATCCAGACTAAGATGATCTAGCCGAAGAAAATCTAGAATAAGACGATCCAGACTAAGATGATCCATACTAAGATGATTTAGACTAAGACGATCCAGCAATATAACCTAACATACCAAGCTCCCTCCAATCATCTCCAATGATTTCTACATCCACTCTAACATCACTTTTAGTAATAATCTTCCCAATTTCACTTCTTCTAATGCAGTGTCCCTCCTTAAACATTCAATTACTAAATTGATTTCATTAAACTTCCAAATCCCAACTCCATTGATTCATCACAAACAACAAATTCGCATCTTTCACTATAGTTGTCCTATATGCATCCTAAATAGCATTCCAAACTTATAATAATCGTATCTTCCAATCCCAAATTCCAAAATTTCATACTTTATATCATTGGAAAGCTAGAAAGATAATCTACAACTTTCATGAAGACAAATTTGGCTAAATCTACCTAAATTGATACAATTTTTCCCTTGATTTCAGAATATAATATTTACACCTATGAAAGCTTGCAAAATGCCATATCTCTTCATATCAATTCAACTACTAAGTACTTTTGTTAAATTCTTGAATCTCACCTCAAATGATTAATCCCATACGACCTTTCCAATCTCTAACATGTTATTCTAAAATAAATAACAATTTTTGCAATCTCAACGAAGAAGAAAAAGCATATACCCGTTCCACTTCCACAACCATCATGTTCAACTCGTAAAATAACATCATCATACACAAAAGCAATTTCTCAAATTCTCATTCTCATTACTAAACAAAGTAAATATTTGAACAAACCTTACTACATATCAACATACATATCACTAACTTAAAACAAAATGCCAAGGTATGTTTGATATGCCTATAAAACTATCCAAAATGTTCACTAACTTAGTACAAAAGTCTGTAACTATTTTGAAGTTTCTGATGCCTTACAAGGACTGCTAACTATCTCGTTCTGCACTTGAGAAGTGGGAAAAGGATGGGTTGAGCTACATGGCTCTGTGGCTAATGTATTTATAGCCATCAGCAATCGACCACAATTCAAGCATATGCATGTGTAGCTAGCAATTCAAGCATTTATCAATTTAGCTCAAAACTCATAACACAATACATAGATTTTAGCCATTAAATACAACACTCAAATGCATCATACTTGACAATTCAAAGATGAAATGCACAAACAAATGGCTCGAGAGTTCCATGGAATGAAACGGAGAAACTAAAGTTTACACTAAACAAAAAGAGTTCGATTTCTCAAGATCGCTTGGCCTCAAGCGGGCTACCGAGAGAAAGCTATAGGTCAACGTGCACGTGACTAACGGAATAGGTTCCTCTTTTTCCCAATGACAAACAAATTTTATGCTCAATACAGTCAATCACAAATCCATAATCTTATGCTTCTTTTACTTTTTCTTCTTTTCTTTTATACAAATATCATAACCTCTTTCAAGGCATAACATAATCATAATTCATCATGTATTTTCAAACACTCACAAGATTTTAATTTCAGGAAAATCAAATGTAAGCAAATCAACATACACACATATAGGCAAAAATTTTCCCAATTACACAATAGCTATGAATACATTACCCATCTAAATCCTTTGGAAAAGTCCAACTTAAGGTTGTCTTTCATCTTGCTCTTGGGTAGGATTCTCTTGGTTTCCTAAAACAAGCAAGGTTCCATTCAAAACAACATTTTAATAAAACTTATAAACTTCAATAATCATAAAAATAATGCAATAAAAACAAATTAAGCTCAAACCTAACCTACCCATAGTCCATATAGGTTAGAAAACCCAAGACCCAGTTTAGAAAACCCTAGGAATCAAATAGGTTCCTTCTTCCTCTTCCTCCAACAGAACACCCACTCTCTCTCTAATCCCTTCATTCTCAACATAACCCATTTCTTTAATAAAGCAAAAAGAAAAGATGATTAACTTACCTTAACAAGCTTGATTTCTCTTCTTCCCACATTTTCTTCTTCTTCTTTAATTTCTCTATTTTCTCTTCTATTCTATGACTCTCTCTTCCCTTCTTCTAAATTTTAAGACAACTTTTTATCCTTGGTCTCCCAATTATGCCATCATCATTTAATACAATATCCATTTACCCCTTCTTCTGTCTTTATCTACTAACTCCTTAAGCTAACTCAATTCTAATATTCCTATATTAATTCAAACTTAATTCTAATCTTTCCATTTAATTCTACTCTCTATTCATACTTACTAAATTTAATGAAACAAGATAAACAAATAAACAAACAAATGATAATTAAATAATTAAAGAAATAAATCGATAATAATTGAAAAAAATTTTGGGGTCTAATAATTCTCGCCCTAAAGGAATTTCATCCTCGAAATTCTTACCTAAGTCCATGAAGAGATGTGGATACTTCTCCTTCATTACTTCCAAAGGCTCCCATGTTACCTCTTTCGTCGAATGGTTCTTCCATAAGACTTTAACTAGCTTCACAACCTTGTTTCTCAAAATATTTTCCTTCGAATCTAAGATCTCCACTAGTTGCTCCTCATATGTCAAATCCTTCCTTAATTAGACCTTTGATGGTTGAACTACGTGTGAAGGATCTGATCGGAACTTTCTTAACATCGATACAAAGAAGACATTGTGAATTTTAGATAATTCCAGTGGCAAGGCTAACTTATAGACTAAAGGCCCAATCTTCTCAATGATCTCATAAGGGCCTATGTATCTCGGACTAAACTTGCCCTTCTTACCAAACCTCAGAACCCCTTTCTATGGAGAAGCTCTAAGAAACACTTTGTCTATAACTTCAAATTCCATCACCCTTCTATGTGCATCTGTACAACTTTTCATCCTATCTGGAGCTGCTTTAAGTCTCTCTTTCACCAATTTAATCTTATCAACTATGACCTGCACCAGTTCAGGCCCTAAAAGCCTCCTTTCACCTTCCTCATCCTAACAAATAGGAGCTTTACACCTCTTATCGTACAAAGCTTCATAAGGTGCCATTTAGATTCCCGAGAGATAGGAATTATTATAGGAAAATTTAATTAATGACAAATGATCATCCCATGAGCCTTTGAAATCCATAACGTAAGCTCTCAACATTGCCTCTAAAGTCTGGATTGTTCTCTCTAATTGTCCATCAATCTGTGGATGGAAAGCTGTACTAAAGTGCAACTTAGTTCCCAAAGCCTCCTGTAAGCTTTCCCAAAATTTGGAGGTGAACCTAAGATCTCTATCTATAGAACTCAAAATCTCGTGAAGCTTGATTATCTCATCTATATATTTCGTGGCTAAATCATTCAAGGAATCCGTCTATTTTATTGGCAAGAAATGTGCTGGCTTAGTTGGCTTATCAACAATCACCCTTATTGCATCATGCTTTCTACTAGTTCTTCGCAATCCCATCAAGAAATCCATTGTAATTTTCTCCCATTTAAATTCAAGAATCGACAAAGGTTTAAGCTTACCGATAGGTGCTTGATGTTCTAATTTAACTTGCTGACACACTAAGCATCGTTTAGCATACTCTGCAACATCTTTCTTCATTCCTTTCCACCAAAAGTGTTCTTTTAAATTTCTATACATTCTCGTACTTCCTGGGTGCATTGCATAAGGTACATTATATGCCTTATCAAGAATCTCGTCTTTCAACTCTTACATATTCGGAATACATAGTCTGTTACCCACCACCATCAATTTATCTTCCCTTACCTCTATTTCATAGGGTTTACCATTTTTAATCTCTTCTCTAAGCTTGCTCAAATGCTGATCTTGCTTCTGCAGTTCCTTAATCACCTCATTCAACACTGACCTTACTCTAAAATTAGCCAATACACGACCAGATTTAGCTTGTCTCAATGTCACCTTGAGTTTGGCTAATTCTTTTAACAAAGAAAGATACACTGTCTCCACATATGCCATAGTTGATTTTCTACTAAGTGCATTTGTTACTACATTATCTTTCCCTGGATGATATTCTATCATCAAGTCATAATCCTTTAGTAGCTTTAACCATCTTCTCTGTCTCAAATTCAACTTTTTCTGGCTCATCAGATACTTAAGACTCTTGTGGTCTGTAAACACCCTGGTGGTGACTCTATGTAAATAGTGTCTCAATATTTTCAATGCAAAGATTATAGCAACTAACTGTAGGTTATGCGTAGGATAATTCGTCTCATAAGGTTTCAATTGCCTAGAAACCTAGGCAATCACTTTATCTCCTTGTATCAACACACACCCTAATCCCTTCCTCAAGGCATCTCTATACACTATGTATCCATCACTACTAGAAGGCAAAGTCAAAATTGGTGCAGTTGTGAGCCTATTCTTCAATTCCTTAAAACTATTCTAGCACTCCCCTGTGCACACAAACTTCTGATTCTTCCTTGTCAATTTGGAAAGTGGAGCTGCTATCATAGAAAAGCCCTCCACAAACCTTCTGTAATACCCGGCTAAGCCCAGAAACTTCTCACTTCAGCTACATTTTTAGATGCTTCCCATTTCACAATCGCTTCTATCTTCCTCGGATCCACATGTACTCCTTGCTCTGAAATCACGTGAACAATTTCCCTAGGAGCTAGTAGTCCTGGTAATTCCTTAAGAAAGAGATCCAAAAATTCCATGACCATAGGAATATCTTCTAACTTTCCTCTATCTGCCTTAGTGTCTACCACGTAGGCCAAAAATGCTTCACACCCTTTCCTTATCATCTTCTCTACTATCAGAGCCGAAACAATTATAGGCGGGCTTGCTTTCCTGTCCCCCATAAACACTACCATTCTACCTTCATCCAATTCAAACTTCACTATCTTCTGCTTGCAATCCAAATGGGTGTTATACTTTTCTAACGTATCTATGCCCAGTCAAGCAGTGGGGATGTTGAAAGGTGTGCATTTGATTATGTTTTTCTATGTAATTGGCATATGTTTTTTTGCATACTTCTTAATTTTTGTTATAGTTTAGGATTCATTTTATATAGTTTTGCTTAGTTTGATTTCCAATGTTGGTCTTTTGTGTTTAATGTTAATTTAGGGTAAGAATTGACTATTTTTTGTGTAGGAAGGAAGATGAAGCAACTTAGAGATTGGGCTAGAAATCAAGAGGAGAAGAAAAGATAAATGCATCTGTGACCAATTCCCATGGTTGTGGGAATTATGACAATTCCCATAATTGTGGGAATCATAATTCGAGACAATATATGGGGCTTCATTAAACTTAGGGTTTTTGGACTATTTAAGCATCATTAAGCCTCCATCTTGGGAGAGGACGAAACCCTTCTGTAGAAAGACCATCTTTGGAGTGAAGAACACATGTTTGGAGCCTTGGGGAAGGATTGAAATCAAAGATCATCATCAAGATTGGGTAAAATAGCACATCATCACCAAAATTTCCATATTTTGGCAAAGAAGAGGAGTCTTGTTATTCAATTTTCTGTCAATTTTATGTCTTCTATTCTTTGTAAAATGGTTTATTTAAATGTTGATGATGTTATGGAGACCAAGTTTAGTTTTAGGGATTCCTTTTGAACTATTTTGTCAAAACTCCTATTTTGTTGAATTGAATGAAGTTGTCTTTGATAATTGTTGATTTAAATTGTTATTTGTAACAAATCGAGAGAGTAAGTAAGATAAATTTGTGTAGGATTGTATAACGAGAGTTGGCGACCTATAGACTTACAATTATCACATTAATTGAATAGTTAGAAGAGAGGTCTCGGTTAGTCAATTGATCACCTATAAGATAGTTTAATAACTAGTTGAATATGTTAAGTCAATGGGTAGGTTGAGAGATCATCCAATTGATTCCCTTAAATTTGATTAGGGACGATTAATTACACCATGAGAGAGGGTAGTTATTACATTCAAAAATCTAGGGTGAGACACAATTCAATCAATAAAATAGGAGGGAGATAAAATAGGGAAAAAAGTAATTTGTAATCTTTAGATTCTTGAATTCCAATTTTTCTGCACGTTGGTACTGTCTATTATTTTGAGTTAGTCTTTTAATTTTCCAATTTTCCAGATTATTTACTTTTAATAATTTTATTTCTTAAACAAATTTTTATCTAAATTAAGTGGTATCTGGCATCAATCCCTGTGGGATCGATATCTGCTCTCTTTTAAGCTACAAGTCACGACCCGTTCATTTGTAGTTTTTGAGCATAAAATAAGTAGATAGGTTTTACCATCAACAGTTTCACACCTACTAGACATGGAACCAAACTTTCAAAGAAACAGACACCTAAGACCGAAAAGGAGGTCGAATGTATGTCTAACATTCCATATACTTTGGCAGATGGAAGTTTAATGTATGCTATGCTTTACGCTAGACCGGATATTTGTTACGCAGTGGAACTGGTAAGTAGATTCCAGTCCAATCCAGGAATGGAGCATTACACTAAGGTCAAGTGTATACCAGAGTATTTTCATAGGAAGAAGAATTTAATGCTTGTTTACTCTGGAAGTGACCTTAGTCTGACAAGACATACGGATTCCAATTTCCAATCAGATGTTGATTCAAGGAAATCAACTTCTAGTTCCATATTTACTTTAGGAGGTGGAGCCATAGTGTAACATCCCATTACCTTTGAGAGGTTAGAATAGTAAAAATGAGTCATTAATGAGAGCTTAGAAATCCATATTTCATGCTAATACATGATATGACATACGCATATAAGTGAATAGTGAAATGTTGCACATTTAAAATGACTATACATGCATTCATTGACATTTCGGGTATAATTGATTGTTTGAACATGAACATGATTTTTGATATGTTATTTTATAGAGAATTATGGTTTCTTGTATTGGAAGCTAATTTAGAGAGGGTATTTGTTAAATTAGAATTCTTGATGAATTTTAGGAGAATTGTCGAAATTGTTGAATATTACTGGACTAGGAAAAAGGTGAATTGGTAAGTAAATAGAGGAATGACTATAGAAATTAGAATAAATGATATTGAATGATTTTTGAGAGATGATTTTGGATTTTTTTAGACAACGATATTGAAATTTAGAGACAAATTAGAGAAAAATTGAGAGAAGATTGAACTAGTTAATTGAGGAACTAGGTGAATGCCTTAGAAGTTAGATGAGTGAAAAGTGTCACTTAATTATATGGTTATGTTAGAAATACCAAAACCACGTTTCTTTTTAACTGGAAAGACTAAGTTACTATTGTTCTTGACTAGCCATCTTCGTGCTTTCTTCTTGAAGCTTCTCCTTCAATACTTGCTAATTAATAGAACCTTCACCAAGATTTAACCTTGCTTTCTTTTATCTGTTATCAATCCCACTTTACTATTTTCTTACCTTTTCCTTAAGAAAACCTAAACCAAGCCATCTGTAAGATGATGTATGTAGATGCATGAGGATTAGGGTTTTTGGAGATTTTGAAGTTTTTGAAGTTTTATCAAGTAAGTACCATGTTAATCCTTATGAGAATTATGAATATGATATAAATTTGGAGATCTATTTGATATTTCATAATCATGGAAATAGTGGCCATTTTCATGAACACTGTACAAGTAAGATGAAGATCTGGATATATTGTTGTTACATACTTGATGATCATTATCTTATAAGGTAGTGTTAAAATGATTTTTGGAGTTGAAAGATCAATGGAAATGTGCATGACAAGAGTGCAAAAAATTTGTGAAAGTTGATAGATACATATATGCTCTGTTTTCTTTTCACTATGTTTATATGTATACATACGTGAATATTTTGGTATCTTGAATGATGAACTGAAAATAAATTTAGAGTTAAGGTGAGTTAGTTATATAGAGATGAGTTAATATGAAATGAATGAGTTGAATGAAATGGAGTAAAAGAGACTAGAAATAATAATTGAATTGTTGGATTTTTGTAATGAAAGTCATCTGGGAAGTTACTGAAAATGAAGAGTAGACTGTTAAATTTTCGATCTGAATTTCCATGAATTTACTATACTGATCTAGATGAATTTTGATAAAATGGTCTTCATAAAAATTGTAGATCCTTCTTTTAATATTGCATTGATATAAAATTTGTAATTTTTATAGTTCTGGATCAAAAGTTATGGAGGTTTGAAGTAGAGATGATGGTAAAGAAGAAGAAGAATTTGCATGATAACGACAATGAAATTTTTAGAAGTGATGAACATCCGATGGTTTTTTAGCAATATCATTTTTTTTCCGACCTCCAAATGTGATGAGACTTGAACCATTGGACTTGTAAGAAATTTCTATACCTCTTCACAATAATATCATAGCCATCGGAAATGAATTAAGGGAGATTGAGTGATAAACGTGGGACAAGTTTGACTTGTGCTCTCACCCAAATTTTGTCCTTATCTGTAACACCCATGACTCCTGCACACTTATGTTCCTCTCACGCCCGTGGCTCCTGTACCCCCATGACTTTTTCTCTCACACCCATGAGTTAATTGCAAGACTCATATGTAATTGTCCCATCAAGTTACTGTTCTCTTCAATAGTAGCCATTACTTGTAATTGATCTAAACACCCGAGAGAAATTTGCCAACTGGACAACCCTTTTCTTTCTTCCCATAACTTCTTTTCTAGATGTCCAAATGATATTATTTTTAATTTTTCATAAACTAGAGACATATGGATACAAATCATATGAAGAAGTCGAATTGTGATTCAGTCTGTAAGATGGTTAATTGTTGGATGGAATTTATACATAGTACATTGTTTTTGAATATGAACAACTAGAAAATGTTTGAGGCATATCTTCCAAATTATTGAACCAAATTTAGTGATTTTAGTGTGAATAGAAACATAATACATAGAGGAACACTTTTCTATAAGATACTATGACCAAATTACATCATTTGCACCTTATGATTAAACGTGAACAGTAGATCTGAAAGTGTGTTTTGGAAAAATCTGAAGTGATTTAATGAGAAATGAATTGTGAATTTAATGTTGTTAGTGAGGCATAAAACTAAGTAGAAATTATACTTAGATGAGTTTTGATATGAGAATGATTTTATGATGAAATTGATGGGAAGATACCTGAGATTGTCATGAACATGCATTGTATATATTTCATTTCATACTTGTGCATTATTAATCACTCGTAATTTTGCAAATTGTGATATATGTGTATGTTGTTTGATATAAAGGAGCAACTGGAACGTCAACCTCCAAATGTTGCCAGAATTTTCAGGCATTAACTTCAAGAGCAATTGGTGAGTAACCTAGATAGTCTCACTTAATTACTTGTTTGCTTAATTTCTATTTTGAAATGATTGAATGAATGTGAAATTGATTGTGTTGATTCCGGACAATTGACTATCCGAGGAGTTCTATATTCAAGACCGTATTGGAAGTTCTACTTGTATGTGAATGGGAAGAACTAATTGTTTCTTGAATTGACTTATTGATTATGATAGATGCATTCCATACATGACTGCACAATCAGATAATGGCAGTTGTGACCAGAGTAGCCACCGATCAAAACTTAAAGCTCAAAGTGTGAAAAGAGCCTCGAGTTTAGACAATGATTAAGAGCCTAAGGCTCACTATGCAAAATGAGCCCGGAATCCAAAATGGATATGGGACAGTTTAGGCACTCGGTCACAATAACGTAACAATTAGAGAGGAGTCTCATGAACATTCCATATGCATTTTGTTTAGTATGGTTGATTGATTGAAATGCATAATTGCCTATGCTTAAGTGAAAATGTGATACATAATCAATTATGAGAAAATGTGATTGTTTGTTATGTGAAATCATGTGTTGCATGAATTGAGTGAACCATCGACGATGGTTACCTCATTGAGTTCGTAAAACTCACCAAAATTGCAACGTTGTCTTTTCATGACTGAGAGACAACTCTAGTTATTGAAAGGCTCTACCAGCCGTGTGGATTTTGATTTGGCAAGAGAAGTCATGGCTCAAAGGAAGGTCAGTTGGGATTTTTGGATAGATTAGATAGACTTTGTATATTTTCTTCTTTCATATAGTACTTTTGTATTAAGTTTTGATGATGTACATATAGTAAGTATTTAAAGGTACAATTTAGACTTTCAGTTTTGTGTCGTGAAATGAGGAAAAAGTTGGTTTAAAATATTGTGATTTCCTTATGATGCTTTACAAGTGAATAATGGTATGATGCCATGTGAAGTGAATGTAGTGATTGATAGTAGCCCGCCCTTATCGTAAGATATGTACTAAAATCACCTCCGGACATCTCGGTATGTACCCTACAGTTAGGGGATGCTACACATAGTCTAAAGGAGTGTCAAGAAATCTTGTGTTGATGAGTCGACTATAGAGGCTAAGTATGTTGCTGCTTGTCAAACAGCAAAGGAAGCAATCTAGCTCCATAAGTTCCTAAAGGATTTGGAGGTAGTTCCTAAGGCGGAAGAGGCCATTACACTTTATTGTGATAATATTGGGGCAGTGGCTAATTTTAAAGAACCTTGAAACCATAAAGCTGCCAAACATATTGAGAGAAAGTATCATCTCATAAGGGGGATAATACAACATGGTTGTTGGATCGGAAAATAAAACATGCAAGATTTGGCTAAAACGGTAGATCTCAAAACTTTTTTAGAAATTAAAACAAAGTGGAAGCAAGATAACCAAATCAACATGCCAAGCCATACATGATATGGTATATGGAAAATATTTATCATAAGCACAAGATGGAGATTATATTACTGACTCCTTTGCTACAGCTTTAACTCCTCGATGCACTATCCTCTCCTAGCTTTAGCCTTACTTCTGAATCCTTTCTTTTATCAATGTATTCTCTCCTTGTTGATGTATCCTCAACCAATCTGATCTACCACTTGTTCTTTTTGGAGAACTTAGTTAACAAGATCCTTTGGTGGGGAAGGAGAGGAAATATTTGGAGGAGATTTTTCTTAGAAGAAAGAAGCAAAAGATGAGACACTTCTCATTCAAATTTCGGCCAACATATGCAAGAAAGGAGAGAGAGTCCAAAAACTGCAAGAACACTTCTCACTTGTCAATTTTGTCAATGTATGAAAAGAAAGAAGAAGTGGAAGCATCCAATGCATCACTTGATTCTTTAATCAAAACATAAAGAAGCCATTAAATGACACTCTTCTCATTTGTTTTTAGATGGCTATATGAAAAGACCAATAACCTAAAATGACTTGTTAATTTCGGTTTTAGTGATGAAAGAAGGAAGATGATCCATCAAATGCACATATTTCATCTTTAATCAAATGAATGCTAAAAGGTTACATTACATGCCATCATAAAAAGACAACCATGAAACCATTTAATGGTACGATCTTACTCCATTTAATGATGATAAAGCATGATAAATACCATCTTTATTTAGCAATAAAATGCTAAATGTGCAGTTGCACATTCAGCCCTAAACAGAAATTGCACCTTCGATTTCTTTAAGAATTTTTTTAATTTAATTAATCAAATTAGACCAAAATCTAGCCCATTTCTAAATGTTCATTTGGGCTTCTAATTATCCATTAATTAGTGCAAGTCCAACATTCAATCATGGGCTTTAAAACCTCCATTTATATTTCTTACTTTACTTGATAACCTTCCTTGAAGCCAAGTGGGGAATCTTATTGAACTTAGATAATTCAAGCTCCAATAAGCCCAGAATTAATTTAATCTCACTAGAATTAATTCTAGCTTATTAACTAAATGTCATTCCACTAAAGACAATTAGTTTAACTCTTAAATTACTAAATATTATGAGAACAGATATTTCAAATAAGATGTCCAATTGCAAGCCCTAATATGAACCTTATTATAGCCATCCACATAACAAAGGGTAAAATTACCATTTTGCCCTTATATTGATTTTTTCTTCTATATCTCCGGTTTTACTCTATATGGTGATTAACACATAAGATCTCATCTTAGTGTTAAGACTTGATGGGTAGCTAGTCCATCAAACTCCTGGTGGCAGTTTAATCACCAATTTCCATAAAACATCTAGAAGTGATGATATCACTATAAACTCTTTATTTGAGTGAATGTTTCCTGATACATGTTTCAATTATTAATTCCAACATGCAGACACTGGATTAATACTCCATAAAAATCCATTCCGATCATATCAAGAATTATAATGAAACACATATGAGTTCACCACTCATCAAGATTGTGGTCCATTATAAGCAAATGCTAAAATGTATGTTTTAAGATTAAAGTAACGACCTACTTTATTCATTAAAACATATGTGATTCCAGGTACATTTAATAGTGCCATTATCGATAGTCAACTACTATCCTGATATGAAACTCATCATTCCCTTAAAGTAAACTCCTTTACTTATATGGAGATAAATTGCAACACTACAATCTAAACCATAATCAAGCGACCAACTTGATTATTCAACTGTGAATCAATTAATTTAGATTATAATAATATACATGTTTCCCATACATCTCTATATATATGTATATTACTTATAAAAGAATCTCGGTACCTTATGACTAGATATATAAAGCTCATAAAAGCCAAACTGTTTTGTTTTATTAAGAATAAACATTTTCATTACAAAAGTAACTGGAAGAAAATTAAGTTATAAGTAAATACACTTGCTTTACAGGGCACTATATTTATATAACTCCAACAATGGTGACGTGGATGTGGTGAAGATTCTCACAGATAAAAACCTTGTTGATCCGTTCACGAAGACACTTTCATAAAAGAGCTTCGAGGGTCACCTAGAGGGCATGGGAATGAGGGATATGTCAAACTTGCTTTAAGGCGAGTGGTAGATTGTTAAGGTTATGTAAATATAATGCCCTAGAAAGCAAGTGTATTTACATATAACTTAATTTTCTTCTACTTACAATATTGTAATGATATTATTAATAAAACAAAAGAGTTTGGTTTTATTTGTTTGATCATAATATAGCTAGTCATAAGGTACCAAGGTTCCTTTGTAAGTAATATACATATACATGGAGATGTATGAGAAACATGTATATTATTAGAATCTAAATTAATTAATTCATAGTTAAATAATCAAGTTAGTCGTTTGATTATGGTTTAGACTGTAGTGTTACGATTTAACTCCGTATAAGTAAAGGAGTTTACTTTAAGGGAATGATGAGCTTTAAATCATGATTGTAGTTGACTATCAGTAATGGCACTATTACGTGAATCTAGAATTCTATATGTTTTTTTAAAAAATAAAGTAGGCCATTACTTTAATCTTAAATCATACACTTCAGCATTCGTTTATTACGAACTACAATCTTGATGAGTGGTGAACTCATGTGTGTTTCGTTATAATTCTTGATATAATCGGAATTGATTTTTAGAAGGTATCAATCCAGTGTCCACATCTTAGAATTATTAATTGAAACATGCATCAGGGAATATTCACTCAAATAAAGAGTTTATAGTGATATCATCACTTCTAGATGTTTTATAGAGATTAGTGATTAAGCTAGCGCTAATAGTTTGATTGACTAGCTACCCATCAAGTCTTAACACCAAAATTAGATCTTGTGTGTTAATCACAATGTAGAGTGAAACGGGAGATCTGGAAGGAAAAACTAACATAACGGTAAAACAGTAATTTTACCTTTTATTATGTGGATGGCTATAATATGGTTCATTATAGAGTTTGCGATTGGACATCATATTAATAATTAGAAACACGTTTTCTCATAATTTTAAGTAATTCAAGAGGTTAGCCAATTGTCTTTAGTAGAATGTCATTTGCTTAATAAGTTGGAATTATAATGAGATTAAATTAATTACGGGCTTATTGGAGCATAAATTATTTAAGTCCAATTAGATTCTCTGCTTGGCTTCTACGAAGGTTATCAAGGAAAGTAAGAAAAATAAATGGAGGTTAACGGAAAGAAAATGAGACAAAAAGGAGAGAAAGGGCTTAATTGGATGATGGCTAATAAGATCGAAACAATTTAATTAAGAGTTAATTAAATTAGGTTTTATGCCTATAATTAAAATTTGAGCTTACACTAATTAATTGTTAATTATAAGCCCAAAAGGAACATTTAATATTGGGCTAGATTTTGGTTTGATTTGATTAATTAGATTAATTGAATTGAAACAAATATTTTAAAACAAAAGGGAGGGAAAAATTGAATTTTATAATAATGTAGATTTCGGTTTTGTATTCAAAGGGACGGCAACACATTTATCATTGAATTGCTAAACATAACGTGGGTTGTTTTTAGTTTCTTTGCACCCACTCCCAAAGCAAAACTGATCATGTGTCTCATCATTAAATGGTTTAATGGTTAGTTTTAAATAAATATGGGCATGTAGAAAAATGTACAACACCTTTTAGCATTCTTTTGATTAAAGAATGAAGTGGTGCACTTTTTACTCTCTCTCCAATCTCTCCAAAACTATCGGCTATAGAAAATGAGAGGTTCTCATTTGTTCTTTAAACTAGCCTAATATAGAAAATGAGAAGGCCTCATTTTTGTTCCTTCAACTAGCCGAAGATACAAAGAAAACCTTTACATTTTTCTTCTCTTTTCTAACTAAAGGATTTTGTTAACAAAGTTTTCTAAGGAGAACAGGTGGTAGATCCGATTGGTTGAGGACACAACAAAGAGGAGTTGAAGTTGTACCGAGGAGCAGTAATATTCCAATCTTGTTCTTTTTTTCTTTCCGTATCATGTATGGATTAAAAGCATATTGATTTAGTGTTTACGCTTCTGCTATATGTTGATTTCGGAAAAAGTTTTTAAAATCTACCGTTTACCCAAACCAAGAATGATTTTATTTTCGATCCAATAGTATTAGATACTAGTTGTGGCTCACAGATATTTAATGATATGCAAGGCCTCAGGGTTAGTTGACAGCTCATGAAGGGAGAACTGGACCTACGCGTAGGCAATGAAGCAAGAGTCACTGCATTAGCTGTAGGCACTTTTTTTTGGTCACTCGCTTGTGGATTTTTAATTAAACTGGATGGTTGTTATTTTGTACCTTTTTTAACAAAGAACATATTGTTTGTTTCTTATTTAAATAAAGCTGGTTTCCATTTGAATTTCAACAGCAATGGTTGTACTATTAGTTTGAATGGAATGCTTTATGGTACTGGTGTATTGCGCAATGGAATTTATATATTAGATTATGTCACATCTAATTATGAATGTTAATGACACAAAAAGAAATAAACGAGATAATTTAAATTCAACTTACTTATGGCATTGTCGCCTTGGCCATATAAATGAGAGATGCTTAGCTAAGCTCCACAAGAGTAGTACTTTAAGGTCATTTGATTATGAATCATATGGCAAGTGTGAATCTTGTTTATTAGGCAAGATGACTAAGTTACCCTTTAAGGGAAAGGATGAATGAACGATTGGGGTGTTAGACCTAATACATTCAAATGTATGTGGTCCGATTTCTATCCATGCCAGAAATGGTTTTTCTTTACTTCATCACCTTTATCGATGACTATTCTCGATATGAGGATTTGTATCTGATGAGAAACAAATCCAATACATTTGAAAAGTTCAAACAATTCAGAAATGAAGTAGAAAACCAACATGGGAAAGGTATCAAGACATTACGATTCGATCGAGGTGGGGAATACTTAGACCAAGAAATTTTAGATTATCTCAAAGATAATGGGATTTTATCTTAATGGACTCCACCTTACACACCACAACACAATGGTATGGCTGAAAGAAGAAATTAAATCTTGTTGGACATGGCACGGTTGATGATAGACTTTAACAATTTACTAAAATCCTTTTAGGGGTATGCACTGGAGACAACTATTTATTTCCTAAACAGAGTTCCATCAAAGGCAGTTGATGTTACTCCATATGAGATGTGGACTAACAAAAACCCTATCTTTCTCATTTCAAAGTTTGGGGCTATCCCGCTTATGTGAAGTGAATACAGTCAGATAAGGTTAATGCGAAGTATGACAAGTGTTTGTTTGTAGGATATCCTAAAGAAACAATGGGATATCAATTTTACCATGCTAAGGAACAAAAAGTTTTTGTTTCAAAGCATGTTGTCTTTTTAGAGAAAAAGTTTCTTTTAAAAGAAGACAATGGGAGAAAATTTGAACTTAAAGAAGTTAAAGATGCTCGAACAGATGCAGATCAATTGCCTGAACCTGAGACTATGACTCATACAGATGAAGTAATAGTTCAACCTTCTTCAACACAGGAAGTTTGTAGGTCATATAGGATATGCGTTGTTCCCAAGAGATATGGATTTCTGGTGATTGAACAGAATGACGTATTGCTCTTTAAAGATAATGACCCTACTACCTATGAAGAGGTTCTGAAGAGTTTAGAGTCTGAGAAATGGCTTAGAACTATGAAAGCATAAATGGATTCCATGTATGAAAATCAAGTATAGAATTTGGTTGAGATACCCAAAGGAATAAAACCCATAGGGTATAGATGGGGTTTTCAAAAAGAAAACTAACATAGATGGTAATATGATTACCTATAAAGCAAGGCTTATGGCCAAAGTTTTCCATCAAAGACAAGGAATAAAATATTACAAGATCTTCATCGTCGTAGCAATGCTTAAATCCATTAGGATACTCCTAACCATTACTGCTCATTATGATTATGAGATATAGAAAATGGATGTGAAGACAACTTTCCTAAATGGAAATCTAGCCGAGAATGTGTATATGACACAATCAGAGGGCTTCATCTCCTATGATGGAGAAAAGGTATAAAAGATTTAGAAATCCATCTACGGATTGAAACAAACATCCAGGAGTTGAAATATTTGCTTTGATGACATAATCAAACAGTTTGGTTTCTCACAAAATCTGGATGAACCCTGTATGTATAAGAAGGTTAGTGGGAGTGCAATTGTATTCCTTGTGCTATATGTAGATGACATATTATTTCTAGGAAATAATGTCTTTATGCTACAATTTGTGAAGATTTAGTTGTCAAATAATTTTCCATGAGAGATCTCGGTGAAGCAACTTATATCCTCGAGATAAAGATCTATAGAGATAGATCATAAAGGTTGTTTGGCCTTTCACAATCAACATATAAAGACAAGATGCTAAAGAGGTTTAGCATGGAGCAGCCTAAGAGAGGATATCTTCCCATGACTCATGGGATAACACTCTTAAAATCTATGTGTCCTAAGACACATGATGAGAGGATGCCCATGAACATGATCCTGTATGCACCTACAGTAGGATCTA
Organism: Erythroxylum domingense; assembly: GCA_025594535.1. Classification (NCBI taxonomy): domain Eukaryota; kingdom Viridiplantae; phylum Streptophyta; class Magnoliopsida; order Malpighiales; family Erythroxylaceae; genus Erythroxylum; species Erythroxylum domingense. The sequence continues at coordinate 13,258 of JANQBM010066916.1, read as the reverse complement.
TCATGGATGTTATGCTATGTACAAGAACTTTATCCTATGCTCTAAGTGTTATGAGCAGATACAAATCATATCCTGGTGAGGGTCACTGGGTGGCTGTCAAGAATAACCTTAAGTACTTACGAAAGACTAAGGATGTTTTCTTGATATATGGAGATGAAAATCTAAAAGTGAGTAGGCATATAGATGTCAATTTTCAATTTGATAAGGATGATTCCAGATCCCAATCAGGTTTCATATTCATAGTAAACGGTAGGGCGGTCAGTTAGAAGAGTTCCAAATAAAAAGCGATTGTCATTTCAACAACTAAGACAGAGTACATTACGACTTCAAACATAGCAAAGGAAGTAGTTTGGATCAAAAAGTTCATTACTAAACTTGGTGTGGTTCCCAACAGTGATGGACCCATACAGTTGTATTGTGAAAACAATAGGACTATTGTGCAGGTGAAGGAACCAAGATCTCATTAACGGTCTAAGTACGTACTCTGCAAATATCATCTGATCAGGGAGATCATTGGTCGAGGTGATGTACACATAAAGAGAATTCCCACAGAGCAAAATATTGCTAATCTATTGATGAATCCATTGTCACAGAATAGATTTCATTCTTATGTACTCACCTATGGTATTAGATACCAAGGCAATTAGCTTTAGGTCAAATGGGAGATTTGTTAGAGTAGTGCCCTAAAGAAAATCACCTTTAGTGTGTTTTGTACGAAATTGTGTACAGACTTTATTTTCAATAATAAAGAAAAGTATATTTTATTAATTTTGTGTTCATTATTTATGAATTGATATTGATCAATATGTAGGGTTTTCCATGGTTGTATGTATCAGATGCATGCAGATGTAGCGAAAATGCCAAAATCAAGATTCTGACACCATGATAACCCAAAAACCACAGGATCTAACATGCATAAAAGATATGTATAAAAGAATATGAAATGTAAACTTTGTACCTTGTGTTTCTCCTCTTTTCTTGTTTCTTCTCCTTATTTGGGTTATTGCAAACACCAAACCCTTTACTGATCTCCAAGAATGCACAAGGATGGAAGAAAAAACAATGTATAAGGGTTATTTAAGCAGTAAACTAGATGAGTTCTAGTAGATGCTCAAGACGATGGAAGATAGCTTAAGAATCTTATTGCATACACTTTGATTCATATAACAGTTGCATGATTTATAAGAACAAGAATCAAGACACCTCACTCTTGCTCTAGAACTCTTCTAGAACCATTTTTCTATAACTTGAGTGTGTAAAAAGTGAAGGAAGCTCATTTATATAAGTGAATAACTCACTTATATACCATTTCATATCCTCTGTCACAATCATGGCCTTACTTTCCACGATCGCGACATGTCTCGCCTTTGACCACGATTGTGGCCTACTTAAAATAGGCCATACACACTTCTTTTTCATCCAATCTGTTATACGTGTGACCCTTAGGTTCCCGGTTATTTTAGGCACTTGAATTAACTCTTAATTCAAGCACATCATGAAGGGTTTAAGACTTTCGAGTAATGACCCTGATTCATCTCCTTTTATTAGGAGTGGTGAATCCTTTATTGGCTACCTAATTACCTTTAAATACAAATAGTTGTACCCAATCACCACCCTAAGAGCAACCTCGTCTTGAGGTAACAATGAATCATGTCAAAGCACAGGATTTATATCCAAGATCTCCCTGTGTACCTCAAGTCTAAGGATATTTACACTATTACTATGATGAGATTAATCATTGACATTCAATAGATCATCCATATGATAATCTCATAGCGGGCCATCCGATGTACTTACTACGCTTGGTGAGCATCCACATATTAATTCTAAACATCTAATGCTTACAGTTTATGAGATCCACTGCTTGATCAAATCAAGGAGTATAATATGTGCTAGTTTGTCTGGATTAATAATGTTCTATCTTATTAATCATATGGCTAGGGATTATTTATATACTAATATTATAATTGCACATGATAGGAATCTCATTATCATGATCTCATTATGATTTCCCTCATGCTATGTTTTATATCATGGACTTTATTAATTCGATTTAAGATCAATATCAATTCATATATAAACAAATATCAAATCAATGAAAAATGCCTTCCTCTTTATTAATCAAAATAAAGTTTGTACAAAAGTGCTAAAGGTGATTGCCTTTAGAGCACTACTCTAACAATCTCAAACTTGCACTAAAGTCAATCGCCTTTGTATCTAATACCATAGGCGAGTACACAAGAATCAAATTTTGTCTAAGGAAGTGTCTTAGTCAAAGGATTAATGATGTTCTAATCTGTAGGCACTCTCTCTAACATCACATTACCTCTATCAATTATCTCCTTGATCAGGTGATATCTCCTGAGTATGTGCTTGGACCTTTGATGAGACCTCAATTCTTTGGCTTGAGCAATAACCCCATTGTTGTTACTGTATAACAATATTGGGTTTATTATGCTAGGAACCACTCCAAGTTTCATGAAGAAATTTTTGATCTAAACAACTTCTTTTATGGCTTTTGCAGCTGCAATGTACTTTGGCTCGGTCGTCAAATCTACAGTCATCTCTTATTTGGAACTCTTCCAACTGACCGCTCCACCATTCAGTTTGAAAACATATCCTGATTGGGATTTGGACTCATCCTAGTCAGATTGAAAACTGGCATCTATATGCTCGTTCATTAAAAGATCTCCATTTCTATATATCAAGAATGCATCCTTAGTCCTTCTTAAGTACTTTAGGATATTCTTAATAGCCATCTAGTGACCTTCACCAAGATCCGATTGATATCTGCTCGTAACACTTAGAGTATAAGATATATCGGGTCTTGTATATAACATAACATACATGATTGATCCAACTGCCGAAGCATACAGGATCATACTCATGTGAGTCCTCTCATCTTGTGTCTTGGGACATATAGATTTCGAGAGTTTTATCCCATGAGTCACGGGAAGAAACCCTCTCTTGAACTACTCTATGTTAAACTTATTTAGCACTTTGTCTATATACATTGACTGTGAAAGACCTAGCAACTTCCTTGATCTATCTCTATAAATCTTTATTTCCAATATATAAGCTGCTTCTCCAAGATCTTTCATGGAAAAATTATGGGACAAACAAACTTTCACTTATTGCAAACTTGAGACATCATTTCCTATAATTAATATGTCATCTACATATAATACAAGGAATATAATAGCAATCCCACTAAACTTCTTGTACACACAAGGTTTGTCATGATTTTGTGAGAAACCAAACTTGTTGATTGTCTCATGAAATCGAATATTCCAACTCCTAGAAGCTTCAATCTATAAATGGATTTTTGAAGCTTGCATACCTTTCTACTATCTCTGGATATAAAGCCCTCAGTTTGTATCATATATACATCCTCAACTAGGTTTCCATTTAGTAAGGTTGTCTTCACATCCATCTACCATATTTCATAATCATAATGAGCAAAAATGGTTAGGAGTATTCTAATGGATTTAAGCATAGTTATGGGGTTAAATGTCTCGTCATAGTCAATTCATTGTCTTTGACGATAACTTTTAGCAACTAGCCTCACTTTATAGATAATCACATTAGCTTCTATATCGATTTTATTCTTGAAAATCCACTTGCACCCTATGGATTTTAACCCTTCAGGTGGCTCAACTAAAGTCCATACTTGGTTTTCGTACACAAAATCCATTTCAAACTTTATGGCTTGAAGCCATTTTTCAGATTCTGAACTCTTCAAAGTCTCTTCATATGTTGTAGGCTCATCATCCTCTATAAGTAATATGTCATTTTGTTCACTTATGGGAAATCCATATCTCTCTAAAACATTACATATCCTACTTGAACTATGAACATGTTGTGTGTTAGAAGGTTCAACTGTTGTCTTATCTATGTGAGCAACAATTTTGGGTTTAAGCAATTGATTTGCATTTGTTTGAGCATCATGAACTTCATCAAGTTAAACTTTGCTCCCACTATCTTCTCTTAGAAGAAACTCCTTCTCTAAAAAGACAATATGCTTTGAGATAAACACCTTTTGCTCTAAAACATTATAGAATTGCTATCCAATTGTTTCCTTAAGATATCCTATAAATAGACATTTATCAGACTTCACTTCAAGCTTATCTGATTGAATCTGCTTCACATAAGCCAAGCAACCCCAAACTTTCATATGAGAAAGATAGGGCCTCTGACTCTGTTTGTCATATAAACAACAGTCTCGAATGCATAACCCTAAAAGGATTTTGGTAGATCTGTTAAGACCATCATTGACCTTACCATGTCTAACAAGGTTCAATTTCTCCTTTCTGCCACACCATTATAATGTGGTGTGTAGGGTGGAGTCTACTAGGAAAATATCCCATTATCTCCGAGATAAGTTAGAAATTTCTCGTTTAAGTATTCACCACCTCAATCTGATCAAAGTATCTTAATACTTCTACTAAGTTGTTTCTCTACTTCATGTCTAAATTGTTTAAGCATTTCAAATGCTTTAGACTTATATCTCATTAGATACACATACCTGTATCGTGAATAATCATTGATAAAAGTAATGAACTACAAAAAGCCACCTCTAGCGTGAATGGACATCGGGCCACATACATCAGAATGTATTAAGTATAATAACTCATTCATTCGTTCGCCTTTTCCTTTAAAAGGTAATTTAGTTATCTTGCCTAATAAGCAAAATTCACATGTGTTATATGATTCACAATCAAATGAACCTAAGCTACCATTCTTGTGTAGCTTAATCATGCATTTCTCACTTATATGGCCAAGTCGACAATGCCATAAGTAAGATGATTTTAGATTATCTCATTTTTTTCTTTTATTGTCATTGATATTTAAAATTGGATTGTACATATCTAATATATAAATTCCATTGCACAATGTAGTAGTACCATACAACATTTCATTTAACTTAATTGAACAATCATTGCTTGAAAAAGTTAAATCAAATCCTACTTTATTAAGACATGAAACAGATACAATGTTTTTAGTTACAATGAGTACATAACAATAATTTTTCAAAATTAACTCTAGGCCACTAGGAAGATAAAAATTATATGTCCCTATAGCTAATGTAGCAACTTTTGCTCCATTTCCCACACGTAGGTCCATCTCTCCCTTCTTGAGTGATCTACTATCCCTGAAGCCTTGCATATCAACACATATGTGTGAGCTACATCTGGTATCTAATACCCAAATGTTATGATCAAAAATAGTATTAACGTCAATGAAAAATATCTTATCTAAAGTAGATGGTTGGGTATCTAATGCCTTCTTTTACTTCACTGACTTCAGATAAGCTTTACAGTTCCTCTTCCAATGTCCTTCCTTATTAAATGGAAGCATATCCTCTTTGGTGTTGTCTCCTTCGTCTTCTTCTTGGTCACACCTCCCACTAGCCTCTTGGACTTCTTCTTCTTCTTTTGGTTCTTCTTTCGACAGCCAGAAGCACAGTCCACCAACATCACATCCTTACTATCCTTTTTGACAGTTTGTTCAGTTGTTTTGAGCAGATTAATCAGCTCCTCAGGAATCATTGTGGATATTTAGTTCATCCGATATTTAAACACAAAATGTGAATAAAAATCAGTCAAACCAATCATAATTAAGTCTATACTTAATTCATGGTCCATAATGAAACCCAAACTGTCTAATCTCTCAATGTATCCATTCATCTTCAGTGCATACTACAGTAGAGATGATCCCTCAACCATCTTTGAATAGAAAAATAACCTCGAGGTCTTAAACCTTTTAGGTCTAGCTTGCTCATCAAACAATTCCATCAAATGGTAGACTATGGTATGAGCATCCACAAACTCATGTTGATTTTGCAGTTTTAGTGCCATAAAGGCTAGCATTATACAGTAGCCAACTCATTATCATCCAGTAGCTTCTTATAAGCACTTTAATCTTCATCAGATGCATCGACAGTAGGGGGATCGAAAAGTGGTTCATCTAGAACATATTCTAGTTTTTTAGATTTGATAACAATTCTTAAATTCCGTAGCCAATCCAAAAAGTTGGGTCCCATAAGTTTGTTGGATTCTAACAAGGAGCGCAAGTTCACACTAGAAGATAATGTACGATTCGATAACTTAGAAAAACGAGAGAAAGTGTTAGAATGTACATTTAAAGCATATCTATAAGGACTTTAATAACATGCATTATAGGTCCCACTATTCTTATTCAAATCCATAGCTCTCACTACAAATTTGAGAAAACTTATAGTTTTCTTAATGGGTCGATATCCGATATCACTAAGAATGACCTTGGGTATGGCCAACAAGCCACCTTAGGTCAATCAGTAGGTATCATTCGTACCAATTGCATTCAATTATGTAACTATTGACTTATGCCACTGTTGTTTTACCACACTCATAGGGTTATCAACTCTTGATTTATATATATCCCATGTATATAATCCAACTTCGCCTCTATCCACGTTGGCCTTGGGTTTTGCCCAACGAATCAACGCTTCCAATTAAGACTAACCCATTAATTCAAAAATCTAATTTCCATGATTTGAACATATTTGTATAGAGCGGGCTTGAGTTTGGCTAACAACCCAACGCTAAAAGAACTTTGGTTCCTGCCATATCAATTGAAGGCATAAGTCCTAATATGTTGGTGAGGGATTTGTCCTTTGGTCTCATCAATACTTAGATGATCTTAATTATGTATATGACATATACATTTAGATTATGGATAACTTAATTGAATTGAGCCTATGTCCATAACTACCCTTAAAATGCATCTAATGCATGTATCACATAAAGGAGGTTTAAATTTAGGTGGTGACTTGACTATGCATCCAAAGTTCGTGATTCAATTGAACTCTTGAACCTAATCGGGTATAAATGTTACTCTTAGCTAATCCGAATTAAGAATGTGATTCAATTAGGAAACTAAAATTTAATTATTTTGATGTCTAGATTAAACACTTTAATCTTAGTTTATATGCCTTTATCTAGTCACACTAGAAATGTTATGCTCCACTTGGATTAATTATAAATTAATCCCTAGGGTTTTTAAAATTCTCGTACATCAATTAGTCATCTATAATATCCCTAGGTCATCTAAATTTTATCTAAACAATTTCAGCACTAGACAAAATTATCCTGACGGCCAAAATTGTCAAGATAAATAAGTTAACCTATTAGACACTAAAGATACCGATTCGATATTCAGAAAATTTACAGAACCCTAATTTCAAAAGAGACCGATTCGATATTCAGAAAATTTCCAAAACCATAATTTCAAATATATGCATTAAGCATGTTATTATCATCAAAATAATATATTTCTTACCACATAGGAACCTTATTTTTGCCTCATAACCGAAATACATACATTAGAAGTCATTTAGTAAGTCAACTCCATTAACTTTCAAAAGGTTGACTAATGTTGACTTTGACTTTATTTATTAATTAAATCAAATTCAATTTATTCTGGAAAAATTCCAGTCTTATACATATCCTAAGTGTATCTAATAAAAATTTCAGAACCTAATTCTTAGGAATTATTTATTAATAAATAGGAAATAGCTTGCACATCATATATGTAAGACACTTGTCACATTACTTTTAACACTAGTCAAATATTACATCATGCATGCATAAGATAACCACTTTAACAGCAAGTGTCATGCACTTATACTCGTGGCAACATCTCATCTTGCATGTGCATGCATAAAATTTATAAAAACAATTTTTAAAAAATTAATATGGAATTTTCATGCCTGCATGTTCATCACATTTTCAGAATTTCCAAAACTTCATACATGCGTCAAGCAAAATCTAAATTTGTAATAAAATAGCTAATGAAATTCAGTTGCATTTTTCTTTTACAAAAACATAATATAAAATCTTATAAAAATTTCAGTGAAAAACAAACAGAAAAAATCTATAATTAATACAAAATTTTCAAAATCAGCACATGCAATCAGTTTTCCAGAAAATCCCAGAAATCAACATATGAATAGTCTGAATATAAATTCAAAATAAATTAGCAAATGACATTCAATTGCAATATCCTTTTACAGAAACATAATATAACATCCGATAAACATTTCTATGAAAGAAAAATAGAAAAAAAATTCTATAATTTACACGAATGTTTCCAAAACGACATGTAAGTCAGTCACAACCTACCCAAACACTTTGCACATGTGCAATACATCATCTATTACATAAACAAATAGTGTCTGATACCACTGTAGGGTTTGCCATGGTTGCATTCATCATATGCATGCATGTAAACTTTTTACCTTGTGTATCTCCTCCTTTCTTATTTCTTCTCCTTGTTTAGGTTGTTGCAAACACCAAACCCTTCTTTGATCTCTAAGAACACACAAAGATGGAAGAAGAAACAATGTATAAGGGTTATTTGAGCACTAAACTAGATGAGTTCTAGTAGATGCTCAAGATGATGGAAGATAGGTTAAGAATCTTGATGTATGCACTTTAATTCATGCAACAATTACATGAATTGTAAGAACAAGACTTAAGACACTTAAGTCTTACTCTAGAACACTTCTAGAACCCTTTCTCTATCACTTAAGTGTGTAAGAAGTAAAGGAAGCTCGTGTAAATAAGTGAAGAACTCACTTATATACCATTTTGTGCCTTCTGTCACTACCGTGGCCTTGTTTGCCATAATCATAGTATGTCTCGCCTTTGACCATGATCGTGGCCTATTTACAATAGGTCATACACATCATGAAGTGGATTAACACACAAACTCTTTGATAGTTAATTATCCAACTTATTAACCTTTCCATAGACAATTACCATGCAATTCGTCCTTTCACCATACTATACCTACTTGGTTCGAAGTATGGGCTATATTTCAACTCCTAATAGACTGACTAGGTCATATTTAGTTCAAGTGATGTTAGTTTTTATCCTGGGATCTCATTACTCTATATGTCATTGAAGACTCTCTTTATGACACATAATTGCTCTGGCCAGAGATTCCCGAGTAATGACCCTGATAAGAGGTCGTGGGTATCATCTCCTTTTATTAAGAGCGGTGAATCCTTTATTGGCTACCTAATTACCTTTAAATACAAATAGCTATACCCAATCACCACCCTAAGAGCGACCTCGTCTTGAGGTAACAAAGAATGATGTCAAAGCATAGGATTTATATCCAAGATATCCTTGAATACCTCAATTCTAAGGGTATCTGTACCATTGCTATGATGAGATTAATCATTCACATTCGATAGATCATCCATATGATAATCTCATAGCGGGTCATCCGATGTATTTACTACCCTTAGTAACCATCCACATATTAACTCTAAATATCTCATGCTTATAGTTTATGAGATCCATTGCTTGATCAAATCAAGGAGTATAATATGTGCTAGCCTGTCTGGATTAATAATGTCCTGTCTTATTAATCCTATGACTAGGGATTATTTAGATACTAACATAATTAGATATGATGGGAATCTTATTAACATGATCTCATTATGATTTCCTTCATGCTACGTTTTGTATCATGGACTTCATTATTTTGATTTAAGATCAATATAAATGAATATCAAATCAATGAAAAATGCCTTTCTCTTTATTAATCAAAATAAAGTTTGTACAAAAGTGCTAAAGGTGATTGCCTTTAAAGCACTATTTTAACACCATAAGCAAATTAATGAAGTCCATGATATATGACATAGCATGAAGGAAATTATGATGTGATCATACTATTGAGATTCCTATCATGTGTAATTATGTCAGTATCTAAATTATCCCTAGTCATAGGAATAATGAGACTGGACATCATTAATTCGGATAAATTAGCACATGTCAAATTCTTTGATTTGATTAAGTAGTGGATCTCAGAAACTGTAAACATGAGATGTTTAGAGTTGAGATGTGGATGCCTACCAGAGGTAGTAAGTACATCGGATGACCTACTATGAGACCATCACATGGATGTCCTATTCTAATGTCAGTGGTAATCTCATCATAATATTGGTGCAAGTATCCTTAGACTTGAGGTACTCAAGGATATCTTAGATACTGATTCTTTGCTTTGACTCCAATCTTTGTTGCCTTACAGAGGTCGCCCATACGATAGTGATTGGATACAACTTGAGGTATTCGAAGGAAATTGAGCAGTCCATAGAGGATTCCCTACCTCTATGATAGCAGAAGATGATACCCATAGCCTCTTGTCGAGGTCATTACTTGGAAATCTCTGGCCGGAGTACAAGTGTCATGAAGAATGTCTTTATTGACATATAGAGTAATAAGGCCTAGGATAAGAACTAATATTACTTGGGCTAGATTTGATGTAGTCAGTCTAGTGAGAGTTGAAACTTTACCAATACTTATAACCAAGTGGGGTATAGCATGGTGAAAGGACGAATTGTACAACAATTGTCTATAGGAGGATTCGTGAGATGGTTCGTGATGAGCACGAATTCGTTCGTCAAATCACGTACTTTTCGGTCAATTGAGAGTCATGATGTGTTGCTAGGCACTGCTCATGACTTGCTTAGATTAATTGTTAATCCAAGTGGCCAACATAACCAAGAACCTAATGGCTCATATGCATAAGAGTGACTCGAAGGAATAGAACCAAATGGATCCCGTTGAGATCGCGATGACCATATTACTGAAGCAGGTTTCCAGTATTTTTTGCACACTCGGGATCCCGTAAGATCAATCCCAGTGTGATATATATATATATATATATATACAAGATGGTGTAATGTGGATGAGGTGGAGGCTTCTTTTTCAAGATATGCATTTATTGTCTTTAAATAACAAAAAGACAAAAAAGATAAAAGAAAAAAAAATGAAAAGTATGTAAGAAGATAATCATGAGAACAAAATTAGTAAGCAATCTACTCCATAATTATTATCGATCTCTCTTCATCTTTCCCATTTTCTTCCTCTTCATTCTCTCTACACGATTTTCTCTCCATAGACCAAAGAAGAGAGCTAGCACTCTTATCTTTGTTCTATCCACTTCTGGATCAAAGACTTTGATTCAGTTAGTTTCTCTGATCTCTACATGCATACGATTAGAGATGGTCTATTTTGGTCATTGTGGTTTGCGACAGCTTGATAAGTAGAAGATCAACAAATGAACGAGACTACTCACAAGGTATATGGTTATTATATGAATGATCAATTTGTGTAAATGCCATGAATTTCTATATATATGTGTGTGTGTGTATGTGTGTGTGTGTGTGTGTGTGTTATAAACATGTATGTGAATTGGGAATTTTCACCTAGGTTTAATGGTATTTCCTTTTATAGGCATATAGATCCTAGACTTTGGGAAAGTCCTGGAACAATTTTTTTATTTTTCGGCATGTATATAATGCACGCACCTAGATTTTCCTACATAAAAGCATATGGTTTTCCAAAATTATTCACATATTTATTAGAGCAATGTATTGCTATAATGTCTATCAATATCTTGATTAGTGGTCATTCATCATCCACATTCAAAGGGCAAGAGGACTAACGTAGGGGGAACCTTTTTCCCCTTACCTATTCTCTTTAGCTATGGAGATTTTCAATAAACTACTCAAAAGTTTAGTTCAGACTAAAAAACAATTTAAATATCACTCAAGATGTAATAAACTTGGAATCTTAAGTCTTAATTTTATTGATGTTTTACTTTCTTTCTTTTTTTTTGCTAAGAAGATGCTAGCTTAGTTTCTTCACTCACTACAACCTTGAAAATTTTCAACAATATTTCAGGACTTCAAGTGAACTATGATAAGAGTGATAAGTACCTATCTACAAGTGTAGATCACAATGCTTATTCGTTTACCTCCATCTCTTATTTTAAGAAATAATGTATTTATACGATGCATCTAAGCATCACAATATCATCCTTAAAGCCTTCTAACTCATATTACAAGCCCCTCATGGATAAAATTCAATGCAGGATCAAAAGTTAGAGTTTGAAGTCTCCATCAATGGCAGATAGAGCTCAGCTGGTCACATCAGTACTATCCTCCCTCAATATATAATAGTTCTTAAACTTATTATTACCAACTGTAGTATTCAACTCCATTGATAAAATGCTAAGGAAATTTTTATGGTTTGGTAGTAATTAATCCCATTATAAAGCTAAAATCAAAAGGAGTGAGAAATTCCTACTTAAGCATCAAAATGACATTGGCTACATCCTTCTTAAGATAAAAAATAAGTTAACGTTGGCTAAATGTGTATGGAGTATAATTAAGGATAAACTAACCTTATTGGTGTAATGAGTACATAGCTATTATATGACATAGCATGATGGAAATTATGATGTGATCATACTATTGAGATTCCTATCATGTGCAATTATGACAGTATCTAAATTATCCCTAGTCATAGGAATAATGAGACTAGACATCGTTAATTCGGATAAACTAGCACATGTCAAATTCCTTGATTTGATTAAGTAGTGGATCTCAGAAACTGTAAACATGAGATGTTTAGAGTTGAGATGTGGATGCCTACCAGAGGTAGTAAGTACATTGGATGACCTACTATGAGACCATCATATGGATGTCCTATTCTAATGTCAGTGGTAATCTGATCATAATATTGGTGCAAGTATCCTTATACTTGAGGTACTCAAGGATATCTTGGATACTAATTCTTTACTTTGACTCCAATCTTTGTTGCCTTACAGAGGCCGCCCATACGATAGTGATTAGATACAGCTTGAGGTATTTGAAGGCAATTGAGTAGCCAATAGAGGATTCCCTACCTCTATGATAGCAGAAGATGATACCCACAGCCTCTTGTCGAGGTCATTACTTGGAAATCTCTGGCCGGAGTACAAGTGTCATGAAGAATGTCTTTATTGACATATAGAGTAATGAGGCCTAGGATAAGAACTAATATCGCTTGGGCTAGATTTGACACAGTCAGTCTAGTGAGAGTTAACACTTTTCCCATACTTATAACCAAGTGGGGTATAGCATGGTGAAAGGACGAATTGTACAACAATTGTCTATAGGAGGGTTCGTGAGATGGTTCGTGATGAGCACGGATTCGTTCGTCAAATCACTTACTTTTCGGTCAATTGAGAGTCATGATGTGTTGCTAGGCACCGCTCATGACTTAATTAGATTAAGTGTTAATCCAAGTGGCCCACATAATCGAGAACCTAATGGGGTCACATGCATAAGAGTGACTCGAAGGAATAGAACCAAATGGATCCCGTTGAGATCGCGATGACCATATTGCTAAAACAGGTCTCTAGTATTTTTTACACACTC
>JANQBM010064690.1:0-28684 GCA_025594535.1 Erythroxylum domingense | reverse complement strand
ATTCTAACTAACTCCATAAGCTTTTCTAACTTAATCTAAATTTCTCCTTTTTAATCCATCAATCCTAAAAAAAAATTCTACACCCAAAAACATTCTAATTAATACCTAATCACAACAAATTAATCAAAATAAACCTCAAAATAAAGTAAACACATGCTTACTAGTAAGAAAAGGATCGGGGTCCAACAACAATTATTTGGTAGGGAAATTATATACTATATAGGATGTGAAAGCTATATAGCGTATTGCTTTGTTATGCAAGAATTGAATCTTACTTCGCTATATAATATCTGAATCTTATTTTGTTTTATTGCTTTAGGGTTGTATTACTTTGGTATATAGATTTTGAACATTTTTTCTTTTTGTTATACGTTTTGTTTAAGAAATGCTTAATACTTCATAGCTAAGAATTATGTTTGAATGTTTTTATGGTGATGCTTCAAATTCAAACTATAAATAACAAATGAAGGTGGAGAGAAAGATTCTTTTTAGTTTTGGGGTAGATGAGATTCCATTGGTTGATTTTATGCTCAATGTTAAGAGTTTAAGATGTGGAGAATCATGAGATTTTACCTATAAATTCCCATATGAGTCATTTAAAGATTATTAGAGGCCATTACAAAATGATAATGATATGAGAAAGTTTATAGAAGTAAATGAAGAAAACTAAAATTAAGGTTTACATAGATTAGAATAAACTAAATATGAAATGGAATTTTGTGTCTATGTTGTCAATCTCAATAGGCATTATATAGTGCTTTATGAAGATAAGTAATGATAGTATCTAATTGATTTCAGTGCTCTACCTCATGATTTATAGAGTTAAATGACTATACTCATGCTTAGGATCTTCTTTTCTTTCTCTTTCGGGATTTAAGAGTATGTTGACTAGTTTATATTTTTCTGTTTTTCTTAAAGAACTTATTTAAATGGTCTCAAAACCTTAACAGCCTCCGTTCCATGTGTTCTTATTTAAAACGTAGTTTATACTTTCAATTCTGATTTATCATTTCATACATAATTGTAACATTCATTTTTGGTTTGGCATTTAATTCCTAAAGTATATGTTACATAATTGTAACATACATTTGTGTTGCTCGAGTATAACAATATGGTAAAACAAATGTTAGGTTTTACATGGACCATAGGCCATAAAGAATCCTAAAATCAAGTTTTATTTATCATATCATAGTAACGTAAGTATTAGAACGGTAATAAACTTACATTTCATAAATTTTTTATTGATAGTTATGCCTTCTTTATATTATTTATGCATTTAGTATGCAATTACGTGTATAGATTCCAATAGCTACAAAATGATTTGAAAGTGGAGGTTGTAGTAGGTGGAGTATGCAATAACATGTCCATACATATTACAATTATGGATTGCATCCCATTTGCAAAATTCTTGAGTGACAAAGAACCCTGGAAGGATATTCTTTAGATGTTTGAAATATAAGGTAAATTTTATATATAGTTTAACTAATACAAAAAACCATTATAACAAAATGATGATTATTATTTTGTATTATAAGGAAATAAATGCTGTAATTTATTCAAGTAGTTTAACAAAAATTAATTTAAGAAGTGTAGATGTCATAAATGGCTTAAAAGAAAGGAATATATTACCAGCTTGTAATCAACAAAAGGAAGATGTTATTAAACTTAGTTAGGAATGGTATTTGATGATATTATCTTGAAATATGTCTGGTGATGTCATTAATATTTTTATGTACAAGTAATAGGAATGAGTTTAGGCTTTGGTCATATATGAACATTAGAATGTTGTATTGGTAATTGTAATGGATAGTTAATGTATGACATTATTTACTAAATTAATGAGAATGAGTTGTAGCTTTATTTAATAAATATGTGTTTGAAAAAAAAAGGATAAAACTAGATATTGGCATATACAATGTAAGGCCCTAATATATATCCTAGAAGCATTATAGTATGTCTAGGGTGTATTACAAAGTGAACATAAAGAATTAAACGTATCTAAGCATAGCAAGGGACTTAATGATAATTAATTTAAAAGACAGGGGTAAATTGGTAATTTATTCATTTAGGCATGGACATGAATAATTATATGTGAAATATGGACTAGAATGAAATCAATTGATGACTTTATATGTCAATGTGGGAACTGAAGGAAGAAGAAGGACCAAATGTGCAATTTTGCCAAAACTCAACAAATAGACCAATGAGATTGAAACATGAGTCTAAGACTAGAAACTTCATAAAAAGAGAAGTACAAGATTGGGGAGAGGGACATGTATTTAACTTCATAATTTTCTCCTATCATCTCCTCTCCATTCCATCTCCTTAATCACATCATTTTGTATAAGGAATCAAGCTACTTTTAGGTGAAAATCAAGATAAAAGTTAGTGGTTTTCTTCTCATCTTCATCTTTTCTTGCTTTGCTCATGAAGAGTTGGAATTATATGGGTCAAATTATGATTAAGATATAAATTTGTGGTGTTTCTAATTGGTGAATCAAGCAAAGCAAAAAGATAAGAGAAGGAAAAGCACTAGAAGAAGTGCTAATTGGCAAATTTCAAGGTTTGAGACCACACTTAGTTAATTTCTGTATTTGTGTATATTTGAATGTGTACAAAGATTAATTTGACATGGAATGGTTTCTACAACAGTGTTTTGGTGTTACTTTGGATGAACTGGTTGAATATGACAAGAGAGAGTCACGTTTAGTGAAATTCTATCTAAGGTTCTTAGTTCACTTGAGCTAGTCCTATTTGTTGCTGATTTGATAGAAATACCCTTCCATGAATTTGACTTAATTTTGGGTATAGATTGGTTGTTTGAACACCAAGCTATAGTTGATTGTTCATTGAAAACATTTGTGCTTAAAGATTTGATGGTTCAGAAATAGTGGTGCATAGTATTCGGTCTAGTCCTTTGACTAATATAATATCGGCCGTGCAAGTAAGACAATTTCTTAAAAAAGGTTGTAAGACGTATTTGGCTTTAGTACTTGATTCAAAAAGGGAGAAGGTGAAATTACAAGACACACCGATAGTAAATGAGTTTCCTGACGTGTTTTTAGAAGAGTTATTAGGTTTGCCATCTGAGAGGGAGGTGGAATTGTCCATTGAAATTTTACATGGTACAGCTCTTATTTTAAGGGCACCTAATAAAATGGATCCTACAGAGTTAATAGAGTTGAAGAATTAGTTATGGGAACTTTTGGACAAGGTTTTTATCCAACCCACTGTGACACCAGAGGAAGCATCGATCCTTTTTGTCAAGAGGAAGGATGACACCCTACGAATGTGTATAGACTATAGACATTTAAATAAGGTGACTGTAAAGAATACGAATGTGTATATACTACAGACAATTAAACAAGGTGACTGTAAAGAATAAGTATCCATTACCCAGAATAAAAGATTGTTTGATCAGTTGAAAGGTGTAGGAGTGCTCTCGAAGATTGATGTACGGTCAAGTTATTTCCAGCTTCAGGTAAAATATGTAGATATTTCAAAGACTACATACAAGACTCGATATGGCCATTATGAGTTCTTGGTGATTCCTTTCAGGCTAACTAATATATCAACTGCTTTCATGTATTTAATAAATAGGGTGTTTCAACCCTACTTAGACTAATTTATTTTGGTGTTTATAGATGATATATTGTTTTGTTCTAAGAATGAAGAGGAACATGTTCAACATTTGAAAAATTATGTTATAGACTTTGAGAGAGAAGTAATTATTTTCCAAATTGAGTAAATGCGATTTTTGGCTAAAGGAAGTTTCTTTCCTCAGGCATGTCATCTCTTCAGAAGGTATCAAGGTAGATCCTAGTAAAATTAAGGCAATTATCAACTAAAAGCTACCTCAGAATGTGTCAAAAGTGAGAATTTTTTTTATCTTAGCTAGTTATTATAAACACTTTGTGAAAGGATTCTCAGTAATTTGTCCTCCTATCATAAAGTTACTTCGGAAAGATACAAAGTTTGAATGGAATGATAGATGCTAAGCTAGTTTTGAGCTGTTAAAGAAGATGCTCACTGAAGCTCCAGTGTTGACATAACCAACTCCAGGAAAAGAGTATGTCATGTATAGTGATGCTTCTAGTAATGGTCTGGGTTGTATAACGATGCAAGATGGGAAAGTGGTGGCTTATACCTCGAGACAATTAAAGCCACATGAACAGAACTACCCTACATATGATTTAGAATTGGCAGCAGTGGTGTTTATCTTGAAAATCTGCCAGTGCCACTTATATGGGGAAAGATGTAGGATATACACAGACTACAAGTTTCTCAAGCACCTGCTCACATAGAAGGAGCTCAATTTGAGGTATCGACATTGGCTAAAATTGTTTCGAGACTATGATTGCATAGTTGACTACCATTTGGGGAAAGCTAATATGGTAGTAGATGCTTTGAGTAGAAAGTCTATTTCAGCTCTGTCATTACAACATAGTAGATAGAGATTTGCATTAGAAGGAGCTTTGATAGCCCAGTTAAAAGTGAGTCCTGACCTAAGATAGATGGTAGTACATGCACAAAAAGATGATGTCAAGCTGTAACAAATTGTATAAGCGATATAAAAAGGGAAACATATTTGTAGTGAATGACGATGGAAGTCTGTATTTAAAAAGTAGATTATATGTACCAGAAGTAAAGGACTTGAAGAAGAAGTTATTACATGAAGCCCATAATATTGTATTCACCATGCATCCTGGGGATAACAAGATGTACCAGAACTTAAAATAACATTACGGTTGCCAAGAATGAAGTATGATGTAGTAGACTATGTGTCTAAGTGTTTGACTTGTCAATAAGTGAAAGCTAAACATTAAGCACCATTTGGCCTATTGAATCCCATTCTAATTCCATAATGGAAATGGGACAATATCACTATGGAATTTGTAACAGTTCTACCCCTTACATAGAGAAAGCATGATGGGGAATCTGTTATAGTGAATAGGCTCACCAAATCATCTCATTTTATACCTATTTGACTTAACTATTCTATGCAGTTAGCTAAGTTGTATGTGAATGAGATTTTTTGGCTACATGGAGTGTCATTGTCAATTGTTTCTGAATAAGACCCATAATTTACATCAAGATTTTAGAAAAACTTGCAAACAACTTTGAGTACTAGGTTGAGCTTCAGCACAACCTTTCACCCACAAACGGATGGGCAATATGAGAAAGTTATATAGGTATTAGAAGACATACTTAGAGCATGTATTATGGAATTTCCAGGTAGTTGGGATAGGTACATTCCTTTGATGAAATTTGCCTACAACAATAGTTATCAGTCCAATATAGGCATGACACCATACGAAGCATTATATGGCAGAAAATGTAGAACTCTAATTTATTAGGCATAATTGGCTGAGAGCAAGATCACTGGGCATGACATAGTCAAAGACATAGAAGAGAAGGTGAGGGTTATTCAGCAAAGATGAAGGATGCAAGTGATAGACAGAAATCATATGTTGATTTGAAGAGGAAAGATATCGAATATGTAGCAAGTGACAAAGTTTTGTTGAAAGTTTTGCCCTTAAAAAAGGTGTTAAGATTCGGGAAAAAGGGAATGCTTAGTTCGAGATTTATAAGTTCGTATGAAATCCTTAAAAGGATTGGACCAATTACATATAGGTTGGCTCTGCGTATGGAACTACCCAGGTTGCATGATGTATTTCATGACTCAATGTTATAGAGATACCAATCGGATCACTCACATGCATTACTAATACAAAAAATAAAGGTCCAACCAGACTTCTCATATGATAAAGAGCCAAAGGAAATCTTGGCTAGAGAAGTGAGATAGATAAGGAATAAACAAATTCCTCTTGTAAAGGTGTTTTGGCAAAATTATAGGGTTAAAGAGGCAACTTGGGAACCCAAATCGATGATTAGAACTCGGTACCCTTAGCTATTCAATACAGGTATGAATTTTGAGGATAAAATTTTTTTTAAGGGGAAGAGAAATGTAAGGTCCCAATATAAACCCTAGAAGCATTATAGTATGCCTAGGGTATATTAAGAAGTGAATATAAATGATCAAGTATATCTAAGCACAGTAAGAGACATAATGGTAATTAATTTAAAAGACAAGGGTAAATTGGTAATTTCTTTGTTTAGTCATGAACATGAATAATTATATGTGAAATATGGAATAGAATGAAATCAGTTGATGACTTTATATGCCAATGTGGGAAATAAAGGAAGAACAAGGACCAAATGTGCAATTTTGCCAAAAATCAACATATGGACCAATGAGATTGAAACACGTGTCCAAGAATAGAAACTTCATGAAAAGGGGAGTAGAACAGTGGGGAGAGGAACATGTATGTATGGTTTTAACTTTAGAATTTTCTCTTATCATCTCCTCTTTATTCTATCTCCTTAATCACATCATTTTGCATAAGGAATCAAGTTAATCCTAGGTGAAAATCAAGGTAAAAGTTAGTGATTTTCTTCTCATCTTCATCTTTTCTTGCTTTTCTCATGAAGATTTGGAATTATAAGGTTGGAATTAGGATTGTGATATGCATTTGTGGTGTTTCTAGTTGGTGAATCAAGCAAAGCAAAAGGGGAAGAGAAGGAAAAGCATTATAAGAAGAGCTAATTGGCAAATTTCAAGGTTTGGGACTACACTTAGTTAATTTCTGTATTTGTGTATATTTGAATGTGTACAAAGATTGATTTAAAGATGGAATGATTGCTAGAATGGTGTTTTAGTGTTACTTTACATGAATTGGTTGAATATGACAAGAGAGAGTCACGTTTAGTTAAATTCTGTCTTAGGTTCTCCATTCACTTGAGCCAATCCTATTGTTTTGGACATAACTTGGCCTACAGACCTCCAAATTAGGTGATTCTAATTAGAAATAGAACTGACATAGAACTAAAAATCTCTAGAAGAGATCCGAGACTAATTTTGGCTGTATGATATTGGAAATTGAGATAAAAAATTATAACATGATGTTTCCCCTATATTGGAGCAGCTTGTGATGTTTAGTGCTTATCTCATGACTTAGAAGTTCAAATAGTCTGATCTTTAATGATACGAAAATTAGATACATAGGGGAACAAATATTTAGAAGATTCAAGGCCTAAGCTGAACATTTTCTATGAGAAAATTTCGGAACAATTGGAGACCATTGTGTAATTTTCTTCTGGATTGTTTTGGTCGCCTCTTTTAGACCCACCTTGTGTTTAACCCAATTTACACTATTTTGAGTTTTTCGCTTCCTTTTTTTACCGAATCATATTGGAACCTTTTTAAATGTTTATGAAACTTTGCAAGCACTTAGAAATAAATGAAATATGACTTACCATATATGAATAGGGTGATTAAGCATTGAAAATTAAGATTGAACATAAAATAGCTAAAGGAAATTTACATGTATATAGATGGTTTATATGCATATTTATTGCTTATTATGTCCATACAAGTTTACATACAAATTTTATGATTTCAAATGAATATCATATGGCTTGTTAATATATTGATCATGAAATTGGTAAATGATTAAAATAAATGTTATTATACTTGCTTCATTGACTTGGTGATGGATAGATAGGCATGCCTATAGGGTTACAGTACAGCTGCTACAGTTTGACACCATTGCTATCTTCATTTCAAGATTATAGTGTCTCTAGAGTTCGATACCTTAAGGTACTTAGAGTTCAATACCTTCGGTTATCTATAGTTCGAAGCCTTTAAGTATCCACAGTTTGATATCTTTGGATATCCATAGCTCCCATTATCCACACCCATAGGAATGTGTACGCATAACATAGAAAGGAAATTAAACAATTATAAATAAGAGATACAATATGACAACATAAATAATTTGTATTGTTGAGCTTTAGAAATCAATATTTGGCTTATAATATGAATTTACAACATATGGATAATATATTGAAGCATATTTGCATTATGAACCTTGCTTAATTATGCTATCATTATTTACGTGAGTTTATGAAATTCATGAATGTGTATGTGCTTGGTAGATGATTTCTGTGAGTGGTCATCTAAACTAAGTTTTTCTCCACTAAGCTTTCAAGATTAGCACGAATGTTAATCTGTGTAGGTTTGATAATAGGAGCAAGGCATAGGGATCATGTGAAGGGATCAACGCCAACTGTTAGAAGTAAAAGTACCTTTGGATGTGTCTTTTAATTAAAGAATGGTTGTATATATAATAAAGGAAAGTAGTTTCTTACCAGTTTGTAATTAAGAATTTAAATTGTGTGCACTATCTCTTTTGGATTACCATATAAATGTAATAATATAATACTACTTTTAAATGATAATGTTGGAAAAATGATGGAAAGTTCGCCAAAATGAGCACTAAATACTTTTCGAGAAATATCCTCCAAATCATTGGTATGGCTATTGAAATCGTGAGCATCGACATGTAGGTTTCATATCCAAGTGGTAGTATCAGGTCCTTTAGCTATTGTTTCACTCCACAAGGATCAAAATCCAATAAGTGTTCATTCTCTTTCTGTTGAAAGAAGGAATCAAAATAAATCTATTATTTTAGCCATCAATAGGGAAATATTTCATACATGAAGCCATGATCTAATAGATAGATAAATCTTGTTTATTATATACTTGTTTATTATATATAAATCTTATATAGGTCTAAATATCAATAGAAATGGATCATGTGTTCTGGAATCCAAGAAAAATATTGAAGATGTCTCTTATATTTCTTATGTTATGACTTCAAATAAACTTTTCTGGGGAAGGCGGAAGAAAGAATAGGAATCTTAGACGAACGGTATCAAGAATCATTATTATTTCGACACAAGAAAAGATGTGAAAAATTCCTTTTCTTGTGTCGAAGATTCAGAAGACGAATAGAATAATACCCTCTAGAATCCCCTGTTCTCCTCATTTATATTTTAAAACATGTTCTTTGCCCTTGCTCTATGATGTGTTTAGTACAATGCTTTCTTAAAAAGACATATGCACTTGACCCTATATGAAATAAATAAGATGTCAATTTTACATACAATTATAATTCTTTTTAACATTAAAACTATGAGAAATCATACCATCATTTGGTTTATGGAACATGACATGGAGATTGACATCTTGTATGTTATAGAATTATGTCTAACTCTCCTACATTTCTTGCATCTGACATATCCTTCAGTCCGTGTTGAATAATACCTTTCTTACCTTCATCAGCTTCTTTTATTAACTTTTTGGGGCATTTCAGCACTTTAGAGAGGATTGATATTCTATCCATGATCTTGCTTAGGTATTAGCCAAAAATTTTCACTAGATATTAGATTATGCTCTTTCAATAACACCTTATATATGCCTCCTTTGTATATATCCCACATACATAATCCTTAGGGTCTTCTCTCTCCAAGATGAGTATAAAAATGGAAAAATTAAAAACCATTCCCTAAGTCAAAATAACTCTGTCATCATCTAAACTAGAATATCTAAAATGAAGATATTTAGGCTTCTTCTTATTCTCATCCTCTAAACTTCTTTCCAAGCTTCTCTCTAAGACGAGTATAAAAATGGAATAATTAAATATCATTTCCTGCGTCAAAATAAGTCTCTCATCATCTAAACTATAATATCTAAAATAGGGATATTTAGGCTTCTTCTTGTTCTCAACATCTGAACTTTCTTCAGAGCTATCAATATCTTCATCATCAACTCCAATCTTGTTACTCCCTAAATCAATATCTGAGCACACATTCATCACTCACTCTTATTAATTAACTCTTCTTCTATGCCACATTCAAATATATCATCAGGAATTTCTTCATTTAAACATCATAATCATTGGAATTTGTTTACTAGATTTCAGTAAATGACATGTCATTTGACTCATTTTAAGCTTTAGAGTATACTTTAGTGACTATTAGAGTGGGTAATCTATGGGTGCCTTAATGAGTTATCAACGAGTGCCTCAGTGGCTGCTACTATAACTTCTTGAAAACCTAACTTAGTGCACAATAGGGCATCATCATTCTCAATTACCTCAATAATAATATCTACTATAGGTTCATTAAGTATGCTAAGCAGTTTTATGAATATCATATCAGTATCAGTATTAGATTTGTTTATGGTATTGTATTATACCAGTATTGATTAATACTGGTTAACATTTTGGGTAATTTCTAAAAATTATAGCCCCTATTTTTAAAAATTTACAAAATAATTTCTTAATATATTATTTTATATTATTCATAATTTTAGATCAACCATGTCTCTAAAAATTATAATAATAAACATTTTAAATAATAATAATAATAATATATTATTTCTACTATTATTAATTTTCACATATTTCACATATAAACAATAACTACAATTAACATAACAAAGATCACTTAATCATCATTAAAATATAAAAATATTAGAAATAACTTAAAATGTTACAATTTAATCATATAATAAAGAATAATTACATAAAAAAACATCATATAGAAAGAATAATAAAGGTCCATGATTCCATAAGTACTTCCATAAGAGTTTGTGTTGAGGAACACAATCAACTACAAGCAAAGATTGAAATAAAAATATTTACAATTGAAAGTTTTATATTTATATTACATATTTATAATTTAACATATGCATCAAATACAAGTGAAATTAAAAGAAGAGAAGAAATGAAAAACCTAAAACTTCATTTAATTGAATATTTGCTTAAATCGTATTGACCATAAATCTCATTTGGTTCAAAATCCTTACTATTAAGAGGAGGAGCCTTATCATCACTATCATTCAAATTCATTGCACTAAATGACATATTAGTACTTTCTTATCTCATCTATCACACCCGATTCATCATAAACCCAATTCACTAAAGGATCAATGTGGTTAAGGTAAATTGAATTTAAGAACTACTTGTTCTACTAAGATTCTTAGTAAACAAATAAAGTTAACTTAATAAAAAATTAAAAGAAATTATATTTGACTTAATAATGATAATAACATACATTTCTTGAAGCTTTAAATTGTATCAAATAAATACATAGTCGTTCAATCTTTTGTGTTCTAATATATTCCTTTTCTTGAAATGGATGAATTCAAATGTGTTATAATTTTTTTACACCCTATTTCACCCACTTATTGACTCAGAATTCTAATTGCAAACTTTTGCAATTCTAGAATATCACTTTCAAATTGGTCCCACCAAGAAATTGTAGGACAATAAAAGTAACATTATAAATAAGATAAAGTGATGATTAATTTCCAGCATATAACAAAAGTGAAAAAATATAAACTTGGATTAAGTTTGTCTCTTTGATTAGTAGCAATGGGCATCCCAAAATCACCAGAAGCATCCTTGTCAACCTCCATTTGTGTGCTTAGGAGATCTTGCATCATCTCATGAGCAATAATTGTTATAATAGTTAATAACATTCCCATATTAACTTTAGATTTCTTGGTAAAACTTAGACTAAAATTGCTATTAGGATTCAAAATTGGCCCAGCTACAAAAAAAAGAGAGTAAAGTTTCCATTCCTATCTCTCAATGATGACTGCAAGATAAGGTGTGTACGAAGAAGGCCTTTTTTTTCACATTGTCCTTGATTGCTGCCTTCATCCTCTCCGTTTGCTTCATAAAAATAACCTATTATTGCTCTCTCATCACTATCAGCTAAAAGAAGCACTCTTTCCAAAGGCTTATAACCTCATATTATAAATTAACATTAGATCAAAATTTATGATCTTCAAGTATAATTCTACAAATCTTTATTCTAGCATTAGACCTGACATAGCAAGATGTAACCCATTTGTCACTTGTATACATTCTCCTCATCTTCTTCTTCATCAGAAGAAAAAATTGAAGTGACATTATTCGTAAATCTTATAATAACATGACATCACAAATTCCTACCATTTAGTGACAAAAAGACTATGGGGCATGAGGTAGTGACAGGACGAGGCATATCTAGAGGTTAGAGATACACTAACTACACTACAGGTTGATAATGGGGAAAATCTAAAGGCTAGGGAGGAGAGGCACCAGACATAGCAGGCTGGGCCACTGGAAAGGAGAGTCATAAAAGGCATAAGTAAAGGAGAGTGTTGGCACTATAAGACAATGACATAAGAGGGATGACAAATGGTAGAGCTCCAAGTGATGGTGCGACAATGGAGGAGAGGAGGAGATTAGCTAAGTGACGTCATAAGGACTGAAGACTTATAAAGTCTATATTGAGGGAACCATAAATAAGATTTTTTTTAAAAAATTTAATCCCTCATTTTTCTAAAATTTTCATTTAAACCCCCAATGTTAACCCAATTTGCCAGGTACTAGTTGGTACTGACCTTATCAACCTAACTTTTTGGTACTGGTTAGTACCAATTGGTATCAAAAGTTGGTACGGTACCAGTAAGTATCATATCATTTTTTAGCTGGTACACTACGGTACCTAATACTTTGGTGCTAAGACAAAGTCTCCAATGGAAATCTAATGTATACAATTTCAAGCTTCCTCAGTGATAGGTTTGATCGTAAACCAAAACAAGAAAATGGTATAAACTAGCTTAACTCAAAAGTATACCAACATCTCAGAATATATAATATGCTCTATCTCAATATCCATACATATTTAGTATAAGTGTATAAATTATAATCATAACTTAATATTAAAATATTAATATTAGATAAAATACAAGAAAATAATATATTAAAATTAAAATATGAACATTAGACTAAAAATACGAGATAATAATATATTAAAATTTAAATTATTCTTATTTTGCATAATCTTAATATTGATAAATAGATCAATACTATAATTAGGTAAAGCATTTCTGGAACACATATGTAGAGAATTTCTAGAACTTTTTTTTCATATATATAAGTCTTTATTCTGTAGGGTTTTATAACATCAACATCATATAGAACCACATTATCAAATTTTATAAAAAATTAAAAAATATCATAATCAACAAAGTGGAGTGTTGAACAAGTTTTATATTTAGTAAAATTCTCAATACCCACAGTTATATGAATCATATATTGTAGTATCGAAAGTTATCATTCCCACGAGGATTATGCAAGAACTAATTTGAACCTAACTTTGCCTAAGGTAATAAAATATGATATGAGTGAAAATAATAAAAAAATTAAAGCAATTAAATAAAGTTAAGAAAATAACAAATAATAAGTGAGCTACCAATTTAATGTAAGGTTGATCAATGATAAATGCTTAGGATTTATTCTTTCATTATTTTATTCCCTTAACTCTATTTGATCCAATTATGTGTCGATTTTAGATTTCCTAAGGGATTGATTACTCTCTTTAAAGACCTAACCAATTAACCCTAATTGAATTCGAAAAATCCAAATTTTGCAACCTCTCGATTCACATAACTTTCCTAACATTTTCAATTAGCGTTGACATTATATATTTGATAATGAAGTTCTCACATAAGATGTCTCTTCAAATGATAGTTGATTTGATAATCATGTGACTTATTAAACTATCAAATCTTATTGCACAATTTAATCAAATTATTTTTTATTCACTCTCTCGGTTTATTGTAAAAGTATGAAATGCACAATTATTACAACACCAGAATATGTATTGAATTAACAAAGATCAGAGTCACAAAATAAATTCAGAATAAACCATAATATGGAAATTAAAACATCATGAATGTAATAAACATCTGAAATTCAGTTTATACCTCAAGAGTGATGAAAATAACAAATAGAAAGAAGTAAAAACTCTATTTAGAGCTTAACTTGAAAAATTGAAATTCTGGATGCTTTTCTCGATCTTCCTTGTTTGATCCACTTCTGTAGGATGACAACCTACTTTTTGAAGTGTTTTCATGTTCTTATATAGTCTCTTAGGTCTTGGGGGTGTAACTAGGGTTTTCCCCCTTTGATGGGTTCTAAAAATGCCCCCCGAACACTAAAACAGATGGAAAAAGTCGCGCCCTATAAAATTGCTCTCTGTCACTATCATGACAATGGAGTCACCATCGTGACTTTGGGTAATTCTCTTTATTATGATCATGACATGGTAGTCACAATAGTAACCTTGCCTATACAGCTCCATGCATGTCCAACTCTTTTGTTCTTCATTTATTTAATTTCTAACACCACAAGCATGTCAAACACCTTAAGAAACATATAATTAAGATTGAAAACATGCTTCAAACCACACTAACACTTATAATATAAATAAACACTCACATTAACACAATTCTAAGCCTATACATGCAACAATCATCTAATAAATACCTATAAACACACTAAAACACCTATCAAAATATAGTATAAACTACATCTATCAACATCCTCACACTTAAACTTTTTCTTATCCTCAAGAAAAAACAAAACACAAATAAAACATAAACACATATATTCATGTAACATGCAATAATGAGAGAATGACATCTAACTTTATGGAATCAATTTAACTGCAAACATCAATCATTCAAGTTGTGCCAATATATTAACCTATGCATTTCATGGTTAAGTACTTTGAATTGAATAAACATATTAATCAAAACATTAACATCATATTCATTCACCTATACCACTTTGTACACATACATTTATAATTAGTAATCAATCAAAATTGCAACTATCACTAAGTATCTCTTCATGAAAATTTTTTCTATTTTTAAATATTAGTATATTTTATTTATCGAAACACCAAATTTTAATTTTCTTTAACGTTAACCTAGTCTTTTAACACGAAGGCAAACACCTTGTCATAAATGTCGCCCAGTTACATAACTAGGCCACATTTTATTAATTAGATTGATTGGAATGTCATTCTAGCCTTTTGATGCGAAGACAAACATTTTGTCATGAATGCCACTAGTTATTCAACTGTATCACATTCTCAACTAGCTACTAGTTCTATTCATAACCTAATATTTGTTTCACAAGGGCTAGTGGAATAGTTATTTATTTAAGATACTTTTTTTTTCAATTTCATATAGCCTACCTCGTTTCTTTTTAGTCGGTCATCCTCATGAAAGATTACTAATGATGCAAACTCATTCAATTGATGTATAATTATAAATGTACACAACAAGTTTCCTAAATTGGATAACGTAGATGTCATATACTAATCATCACGCACATTCAACCAAAGGTACTTAAAACATAAAATTCACAAGTAAACTTGCCTTCAAAAATTAAATGACTATGTTCAAAGCTAAACTAATTCCATCAAATTATTTCCAGTGACACATTGATACAATTCACACATATGGAACATATGTTCACTCAATGTCAACCTAATAAAAACTAACAATATGGTATGCAAAATTCAAGCACATGACATGCCAATGCAAAATCCTCCGCATACTTCGACAACATATTGTCCTCAATGTGAGAGAAACCAATAATACCTATAAAGATAAATAAAGAACAATAAATATAAAGTTAGAGCAAGAATACTTATAGTTTTTTTACGGTGATGCTTAGAGACCACCTTTTATGGCATAAAATTCCAACAATTCACTCCTTACAAAATAAACATAAAAATAAAAAAAATTACTAACAAAATAAACTAAAAATGAAATAAAATAAAAAATAAAATCTCTCCTAATTCTTGGGTTGCCTCCGGAGTAGCGCTCTATTAACGTCATTTGCTTGACGTATTCTTCCTTAAACATTTAACCTGGGTTAATTATGAGTGGCTTGCATCCATCCATGTCACCCAGTTTTAGTTTCGTAGCCCTTAAATAAGCTACATATTGCAAGATAATAATAACGACACAACTAATCAAATTAAGAAAGCTTAGTAAGTTCAGTAATGTCGTTTTCAGTAAAAAACTGTTAATAAAATATGGAATGATAAAACTCCTTAAATCATTTATTGAATCCAGCAGTTTGACCTATAAGAGGTTGAACTGCTCCCATTCTTCTTCAATCACCCTCGTCCTCTCTTCTTCTACTTCTACTTCTTGAATAGAGATTTCCTTATATTCTTCAAATTTAATCTCCACTGTCATATGTTCTTCTTCCTTAACCATTTCTGCTTTTTAAATAAAGACTTCTATATATGCTTCAAGCTTTATGTCTGTCGTCATCTATTCTTCTTCCTCTTACTACTTTAAAGATTCAACTATATCAATTCTTATGAATGAGTCTCCCTCCGTCAAATTCTTTAATACCTTATTTATATTGAATTTCACTTGGTCATCACCAATCTGAAGGATGAGGTTATCTTTATGAACATATACCAAAGCTTTTCTAGTATTTAGAAATGGTATCATAAAAATTAGGGGACAATTTTGATCCTCTTTAAAGTTTAGCATGATGAAATCCACAGGAATTATAAACTTGTCGACTATTACAGACATATTTTTCACCACATCAAACAATGTCTTTATTGATTGATCTGCTAACTGAATAAGCATAGAAGTTAGTTTCATATCACATAGCCCCAATTTCCAAAAAATAGACAAAGGCATAAGGTTTTTACTTGCGCCTAAGTCACATAAACATTTAGAAATATCTAAATTATCAACTACACAGGGTGTCGTAAAATTCCTTAGATTTGTCAACTGAGAGGGCATGTGGTTGGTAATTAAGGAGCTGCAGGTTTCCTTCATAGCTGTCAGTTGGTTATCATCCTAAGTATGCTTGCTTGATAATATGTCTTTAAGAAACTTTGTGTACATGGATATGTGTTTTAAAGCTTCCACAAAGGGTAAGGTAATTTGCAATTTCTTTAGCTTTTCTATAAACTTTGCAAATTGTGTATCCGTGTATGATCATGACCTTGCCCATACAACTCCATGCATGTTCAGCTCTCTTATTCTTCACTTATCTAATTCCCAGCATTAACAAACACATTAAATAACTCAAGAAACATATAATTAAGATTGAAAACATTCTCTAAACCACATAAACTCATAAAATATAAATAAACACTCACATTAACACAATTCTAAGCCTATACATGCAATAATCATCTAATAAACACCTATAAACACACTAAAACATCTATCAAAACATAGTATAAACTACATCTATCATGGAGTCACTAAAAAAAGAAAATCCTTAAATTAGACCATATTGTAAAGTTATCTTAATGATGATAACAATGCATAGTGTAATCTTTTGTCCATTATGATAAACTCTCCATTTTAACTTCCACTTTTATTTCTTTACATTGTAACTTTGATTTCATCACACAAAAAAGATGTCTTCACCTTTTGTTTTCATGGACAACAATTTATACTTCATGTTGTGTTGTGTGGATTACAAAACATCACTACATAAAGAAAGATGTCATATGAGTTATTCATTACAAGGGTTATAATACCAAAATTTTAGGATTTTATTGATATTTTTTAAAATTAAGAGGTACGTTGATAAAATGTCAAACCATATGGACTTTAATGAATTTAACCATAAAGTTCAAACATACCTTATATCTATTTATTACAAATGTTGGAGGCGATTTCCTATGTGAAAGGGCCAATACCTTATCTATTTGACATATCTTTTAATTCATATTCAAATATTTCATTTAAAGAAACATACTTTAGAATTAAGTGTTACATAATGCTTACTTATAAAATAAACAATGTCAATTTGTATTATGCTGTGAGAAATGAAAATACAAAGAATGATCATACTTCTAGAAATGTTTATAAATGGTATATCATATATAAGTAATCCTAGTAAATTCACATGCCTAATATATGTATATATTAGAATTGGTTTTGTCATTGGTTTTACCCCTATATCATATATAGATATTACATTATATTCACTTTACCTCGTATAACTATATATTTCACTTAATTATATTAATATCTATATGCTTAGTTTTTCAATGAAATTTAGGATGTTTCATATAAGAAAATGTTGATTGACTATCATAATTAATTAATAATGGATTATTTTAGTTTTTGGTGACATTTAAATGAATCAAGAAATGTCAAGGCCAAAACAACTCTTATATTGCAATTGAAATTATTACAAATTTAGGTTCCATTATGGATAAAGCAACATACGCTTGTAAAAGAGAATGAACTCTTGAACAATCTCCTAAAATCTTTACTCTTGAGATGTATGCAACTAGTGGACTCTCATGTGATGTATATTAACTCAATTCTTAAAATCTATAAACTATCTAAGGCAAGTGCACCTATCGCT
This sequence comes from Erythroxylum domingense, assembly GCA_025594535.1. Lineage (NCBI taxonomy): Eukaryota > Viridiplantae > Streptophyta > Magnoliopsida > Malpighiales > Erythroxylaceae > Erythroxylum > Erythroxylum domingense. The sequence goes on along the minus strand of JANQBM010064690.1, from coordinate 10,565 downwards.
CTATAATATAGGGCTCTTATTGATCCCAAAGGGACTACGAGTACTAGTAATAGCTCTTGTTCTTTTATCTAATTGAAAATTAAGTGAATATGGTAATTTAAAATAAAAGAAAACAAACTAAAAACAAATAAAAAATAAAAAAATTAATATAGATAAAGAATGAAAAGTTAACTGATGAATTAATAGTACCTAGACATCAAATCTTCCTTTGGATCTAACATATAATAATGATTTCATTAACTAATTTATTATAAAATTCATTAAACTAGAAATTCCTAAATTATGTTGATATCTTTCTCAAGACTATTTAAAACTAATTTAAGGTTGATTGATTGAAATATCTTTCTAATTAAAACCACTAGAATTGTAGTATTCGATTTGTGAATTTCATTATTAAGTTTGACCTTAATCTAGAAATTTTTTACTGACCTATCTATAGGTTTGCATTTAACTCGTTTCAATTATGTTAGATCTATTCATACATTAGATTTCTCAATCTCAGTTGTATGGAATCATACATGAAATAATAAGTCGACAATATTAATTCAAGGATAATAAAGAACATAGAATTGAATCTCAATAAAACTTAAGAATAAATTAAATTAAATTACAATCACTACACGGTCTATCTCGAGGTTCATCTAATCCAAATACTAGAAAATGTTTAGCTAATGATAATATAAAAGAAAACTTCAAAACTGAAGAAAAAGCTATAAATCTTGGAAAACATGATTTAAATCCTTGGAATCTCCAAAAACTTCACTATTGATGATGAATATCCACTTTAAAGGGGTTTTCTTGATTATTTCTTTTTTTCTTTGTTGTTTTAGGGTTCTCTTTCATATATTTTCTACCTAGCTCAATCTTATCTTTTTAAATTCGAATCTTAGAAACCAAAAGATATATTAAATTCAAAATTTAGATATTAAGAGATATACGGGGATCATCATAGGCGTGTTGATAACTATGTAGCTTGAATTTAATATGTGAGGTTTCATAGAGCTAACATATGCACAAACACTAGTATATTGCATCAATATGGCCTTCTCTCAATTCAATATGGGCATGTTACCAACTTACACAGGCGTGTATCATAATAAATTCTCAATATGCCCCCCTAAAATTTCTGATACAACTATGTACATTGTCCTGCACTCCATAACTCAATAAAAACTAATCTAAATTTCTCCAGACTTATTTTAATTGGTTAATTTTGCTCTGAGTGAGTAAATCAACCCTAGAAACAAAATATAAACAACTTAAGTACCAAAATTAATAAAATAACTCAAATAAACAAATAAAATGCACTAAATGTAGGCCTAAAAATATGAGTAAATCACCATTTATTAGCAACTTCATCCATGTATTTCATTTCAAATTTAGAAGATAACTAAATTTTGATTTACTTAACAAAATCAGTAATTATAAGTAATAAAAAAATATCATCTACATGTAAAGATTATAATTGCATTTTTATCTTTAAATATTTTAGTATATACACGAAACTCTTCATCATTCATATGGAAATCATATGAAATAATTATTTTTTGAAAACAAATAAACCATTATCTTAAGAACTACTCCAAACTATAAATACATTTCAACAATTGATACACTTTATGTTCTTGACTTGTCTTAATGAACCTTACATGTTGTTCTATATAAATTTATTCTTCTAATTCTCAATTAAGAAAATCAATCTTTATATCCATTTAATGTAATTTAAGATTCAAGTTAGCTGTTATAACAAGGATTAATCAAATCGAAGCAAATCTCACAACTAGTAAAAATGTCTCTTTATAATAAATTCTCTTTTATTATATATACCCTTTAGCCATAATATGTGCCTTGTATTCTTTCATATTATCATTAATTTTTTCTTTATTTTGAAAACCTATATATTACCAATAGGTTTTTGTTTATTAGGGAAATCAAATATGACACTTGATTTGAGTTTAAAGAAATTGTCTCCTTCTTTAATGCTTTCATATATTCTTTTCTAACAAGAACAATAAGAGCCTCATTTACATTTTTTTGGCTCACCTTATTCTTGTTGTCATCCCTATATTACATAACAATATACACTTGAAATTTAAAATTATTTAAAAATAAAAATAAAGAGGAACACACATATATGCAATTTCTTTCTTCATTATAGCAACATTTTTATTTCCTTTCCCATTATTAAGCATCTCGACCTTGTCTATTGATCATTTTGATTCCTCCTTCTTTCCCTTTTTTTTTCTATCGCTCATTGTCTCCCAAAAGTTCCCACTATCTATATCTCATTTTTTAATTAACGTCTTCATCTTTAAGTTTATAGTGTTTCCATCATATGTGAATAAGATAAGTCTTCCATTTTATGAGTTAAGGATGAACCTTGAAGTAGTCAGATAGGCTATTGATTATTGAAGGCCAAAAAGGGAGTAGCATGTATGTCATTGGCATTTCTAGATTATTCCATTAAAAAAACTAAAATTTGAAGTTGCAATTTTAATTGAAAAAGGGGTTCGTCCTTGATTAAAATTTTATTTTACTTTCTCTTTCTACTTTTTGTTGTTATTTTGCTCATTAATTTTTAGCTAGTGTTTGGATATGTTGATATGGCTCATAAATCCTTTGAAATCTCTATTTTCTAGTTTTAATTCTTGTATTTTTAGTTTTTTTAGGCTTCTTTGTATGCTTTGAGTTTAGTTGTCCCCGCCATGTATTTGCTGTATTAACATTGCCCCTACTTGCCATTTTAATCTAAGACTTGTTTGTGTTAATAAGACCTTTACATTTACATCTTTCGTTTTATAGTTTTGGTTATGTAACTCTAAACTTTGTTTAGTTCTAGTTATAAACCACTTTGTGTTGTGTTGTTTGAATTATTTTTTTGAGGCCTTTAGAGATCTTTTTGGCACAAATAATACTCTGTCTAAATTTTTGGATGATATTAAGAAAGTCATTGAGGAAACACAAAAGGATTAGGACCATATCCATTTTTATTGTTAATTATTTTAAATGTATAACATGTAAATTGACTAACCTACATGGCCTTCCATATCAACAATAATTATGGAGGAGCTAGCAGTAAACTATTATTGCAACAAATTAGAAATTTAAATATTTGATAAATAATTTTAATTGTTTAGACTAGTACTATAAAATCAGACAAACTTTACAACAATACTCAGTATAAATCCAGCTGAGACGTGGGGTCTAGGGAGGTTTAGTAGTACGCAACCTTATCTTTAATTAGTAGAGAGACTATTTTCAAAAATTAGGCAAACTTTGACATTTAAAATGTAAGTTACCTTAAAATGTATTACTATTTTGATAAATATTATCTAGTACAATAAAACCATACGAAATAAATCCATGATCATAACAAATGATTCCAATATAAGATCCTTCCTACCCTCCATGGAAGTTTAAATGAAATACGATTTTAGTTAATCCCAATATAGAAATAAGAGTTCATCGAATTTGTGGAGAAAATAACACTTCATGTAAGATTATGCATCGATCACTACATATGTCTAACTTACATATGTATAAACTCTTAAGTTGTCACCTCTATAAATCCATCGTGTTTTATGTTGGATTTTACAGAATTCTATAGAGGCATCACTATCTTCGCTACATGGTTTGTTGCTCATCAATCTTTAATATACAAATGATGGAATTCAATTAGAAAAACATAATAAAATACATATACAAAATAAATATCTATAAAAAATGTTGTACCTTATTAGACTTGCTATAATCACGAATAAAATGACTCTTATTGCCATAATTATAATACTTAACCCTTTTATGTTTTTCTTCTTAAAAGAATATTTCTTCCACATGATGATTCCATTTAGCTTTCTTAAAGTCATTTGCATTATGGATATTTTTCTAATTTTTTTTTCCATTTGGGTTCACCATAATGCGTATGCTTCCTGTTTATAGCTCATAAATTGAAACCAACTATATAACACCTTCTAGGTTATTTTAGAAGCTTCAACATATTCTTCTTCTAAGACAAGATGCCTAATAACATTCTCTATCGTCTTAATGCTCTCATTATGAGTCATATGCATTTTCATATACTCTTAACTTCGAGATAAAGAATAAATGACTACCTACACTTATTTTTGTTTATACACTTTTACATTGTGTAGTCATATTACTTCTTATATGTATCAAACTTGGTATTAAGTAACAAATATTTAATCGCTAAGGTGCCTCCAATTCGAGCAGACAAAGCGAACCACATATCACATTTTTTTATCTCATGCATAATCTCATATTCTTCTTTTTTCATATCGTATATATATCATGATCCCTTTTATATTAGGTCGGATTGCCTTCTTTAGGAATATATATGGTTATATTCGTTGGTTTAAGATCTTTTTCTCTTCCTGCACATATTTGATTTCATGCTCTAAATTTTATAATTATCATTATTCAACTTTTTATCTTTATTAAATTCCACAAGAATATTCTTTAAGACATTAGTCATATTTAAAACACTAAGTTTTCACATCAAGAAAGAAAATAGTTTGTACACACGTTAATGCCAACATACATATTTTTATTATAAATAGGATGATTATTTATGCAATCAAAAGATTACAAAGTCCCCAATGATCATTCATATAATAATTGAATACCAATTACAATGCCTAAGTTTATTTGCACACATAATATATATAACACAAATGATGATGGAGATGGAAAACCGATGAATTTAAATATATGTAGATAAGCAGAAAAGATAATCATATGCATACTTAGCTAAAAATAAATAGTCACACATTATATATATATATCCATGATTTAAATAATCTCCTGACAAATCCAATATAGATGATACTGGACTTAAGCATATCAAATCATATATAGAATAAAGTAAATTAATACATGTGGTAAAGCTATCAAAGAACGATATTCAATAGCTCTAATTATCTTTATAAGGAAGCCACTAAGGTATGAAATCCTAATCAATTTTCTTATGAAAACAAACCATCTATTTGATTTTGTATTATGTGATTTTCAATTTCAATGTTGTCATCCTCTACGCCACTACTTTTGACCCTGCGCCAGCCACCAGAAGCGGCATCCACGCCCGCACATCGATAACAATCACACTCCCACGCCATTAGCCAAGAGTAATGCTGCCAGTGATTTGCATTCATGCCATCGACCAACAGTCACACTACTAGTGATTTACTCGCACATCGTATGGAATCTCCATCAAGTCCTCCATGTTTAGATTTCCATAAACCCATGTTTAGTCAAGTGTAAAATGACTAAATATTTTTTTAATTTTTTATTTTTAAGTGGGACTCAAGAGTTTTTGTGAATACTAATCACTTAAATTAAACCTAAATTGTAATTAATCTAATTAATTATAATAAACCCTAAATCATCTTCGATGATAAATGCTTCTCTTCAATTGATTCAATCTCCTTTTCGCACTATCGTTCAGCCAATTTCTATAGCCTTGCTTGTTCTTAAGCTTTCACCTCTTCTTCTCACTCTTAACACAATATGTTTTAGAGATCTCAAAGATTTTGCCATGCGAAAAGGTTATCACAAGACATTTCCAACCAAATATGTTGTCACCTTTGATGAACTAGAATCAACAAAAGACTAAGTATTCAATAAAATCTATTTCAAAGTCACGTTGCTTCTTATAATTGGTTATTTGGTTTAAAGTGTGGGCTTTTGTGTTCCTATATTCTTAATTCATATTTTATAATGAAAGATGTAAGAAAGTTTCCTTTTTATTGTTTTTTCTTCATTACCAAGTTATCTATTTTTCAGACATTGGCAGGAGCGATAACACAGTAAATGAATCACATAACAAAAACCAAACTCGACTCACTTGTTGGATTTTCAATATATCCAAACATTAAACTTTTCTAATTAAATTTATGAACTTATCTAAAAAGTAGAAGATATTTTCAACTTTTAAAATTAATCGAAAGATAGGGCTGAAGCATAATGCTGAGATAAGTGGTTTGCAGTTGGTTCTTGGTATTTACTATTAATGACAAAAACAGAAACATAATGCTAAGAGAAGTGGTTTACAGTTGGTTCTTGGTATTACCATTAATGATAAAAAATTAAAAATAGAAATATGAAAATGATTGTGTAGTAAAATTGACTTCATATGGATCTAATGAGATGTACATTGATACTAGAGGAACTAATTCCAATAATAAATCTGTGGGGTCTGAAATAATAAATATTGAAGATGAAAATATCAATAGTCCCTCTGATGTTCTTAATTTGGGCCTGTCATTGGATACGTCTTCCAATAGATCATATCACAACACGAAGTGGTTTCTTTCATGTTGTCTGTCCCTATCTCTATGTCTGTTGTGTTTGTGGTTGCAATGGTGGTCACAGAGGGTTTATAAGACTTGGAGGGACGAGTCTTCTGTTGTTTGATCTCTTCTTGGCGACGTTAGAACGCTAGTTATTCTTGGTGGGCTTCGGTCATGAAGAATGGTTTTTAGGAAGTTTAAGTTACTTGGGGTTAATTTAATTATATATTTAATTAGTTAATTGAATTGATTATATTTTAAATTTAATTTAAATGAGTGAAACTCATAGGAGTTAATTAAATTACTTATAATTTAAATTTAATTTATGTGAGTAAGATACATATAGATTAATTATATTAATTATAATTTAAATTGAATATAAGTGAGTGGAAGTCACCTAATCTTATGAATGCAAGGAAAATAATTGGCTAGCTCATGAGTTTAAATTTAAATGTTTTTAATGGATCGATCCATGGGCTAAACTAAGCTCAGATCAATATGAGGCTCAACTTTTTTTAGTAGAAGAGTTACGCTTCGAGCAAACCTGAGCTTGGATAACTCATGCTTGGATTCAATTAAATAAAAAGACGTTATTTTATACTTTTAATTTTAAAAAATTAGCAAGATTGGCTTAGAGACGAACTCATCGCCATCTCTATATAGGTGTTCATTTAAAAAATTGAAATTTATTACTTTTATGCTGGTGTAATACAAAAGTAATGTACTTTTAATTTTGCCAAAAGTTCTTCCAGTTTAAGTTTAAGGTTAAATTTAAATGATTTAAAAATTAAGATTCTTTTTAAATAATTCAAAACATTAAAGTATGTATACATATAAATGGTAAAACTAAAACTCATTGATTCCTTTAGTAAGTTGCATTATCAACTCTTGAAAGGAGCTCATCATATAAAGAAGGAATATCGTTCGGTACGTCACATTTTGTCTAATGTCCAATAACATCTTAATCAAAATAGATATTGAATTATAAGTTTTTTTAACATATAAATCACTTTTAACTTGTCTCGTTCTTTTTTCAACATTAGACTATCATTTTGTATGCTTTTATCCTATTTAATCCTCTTTTGATAAAAGGTAAATATATTAAAGCAATAAGTTTATGTACACGGTCCTTGGGGCATACCCCGACTAAAGGCTGTAATAAAAAACATTAATGTCATCTATACAATCAAAAATATCAAAAGGTAATCAGTTCATTAGGATAAATCTAATACAAGATCTTGTATATTAAAGACTTTATCTTATATACTACATCAGAGCTTGTAAAAGAAGCAAAATCTAACTGAATAGCATTCTTTGTCTTCCACACCATATAAATGGTACACACAAATGCCAATCGTGCAGCTTTGCTTCTTAGGCGTGCTCTAGTGTACTCTCTCCTAATCCACTTGATGGCACTGGACAAAGTAGACATAGCCCTTGTCAACCTCAGTCAACCTCAAATAGCACTCCAAACATCACCTGAAAAAGAACATCTAAAAAACAAATGATCAACAGTTCTTACACAGCATCACACAAGCTACAAGTCGGATCTATATCAAGGAATGTCAAGTTATCCTTTGTTTGTAGTCGGTTACGAAGACTAAGCCATGCAATAAAGGAGAACTTGGTCAGAATATAGTTTTTCTAAATAAAGGACATCCAGGGCCATCTATTATGCTTTACTTGAAGCAGTTCATACACCCTCCTTGAGGAGAGGGCTCCATTTATACATAGTCCCTGCAACCCATTCACCACCTCCCGACGGCCACCCATCCTATCCACCAAAGTATTCCAATCAAAGCCAACTCCTTCATCAAGGGTAAGTCTCGGTTTAGAGGTTCTCAGTCCCAAACTGATGATCCTCTTAAGTACACCTCATGAATCCATCGCACCCATAGTGAATCAGCTTTGGAATAAATGTTCCATAGCACTTTAGCCAGCAAAGCCGAGTTTCATACTTTACAATTCTTCAATCCCAGTCTACCCACATCTCTTGATACATATATATCGTCATATGCCACCCTAAAGTGCTTACTACCCCATAAGAACAACCTGCAAATAGAGGTTATTCTCTCAAGGATAGACACCAAAATGGGGAATGCCTGAAGCCAAAAAGATTGTCCACCTTGAATTACGGATTTAATCAACTTAATTCTGCCAGTATAAGATAGAGTCTTACCATTCTAGTCATTTATATAGGTCTCGATGGATTCAATCACTATAGAAAATTGAGCCACCGAAACCTTCATAAAGGCAAAAGGAACCCACAAATACCGAACAGGAAATTCCCCTATAGGATATTCAACCATCTCCATAATATCATCCCTATCTCTACCAAAAACTCCAGCCAAGTATAAATGTGATTTGGAAGGGCTCACCTTCAACCCTGATACTCCTTCCAACTGTCTCAAAGCATCCACCATAATTTTAATAGAGCAGATATCTCCTCTCAAAAACAACATTAAATCATCAACAAAAGCAACGTGAGAGATGCTCAACTTGTTACACTTCGGATGGAAGTTAAAATGGGTGTTCATGGTTTGCATTTTAAGTAATCTCGAGAAGTATTCCAAGCAAAGAAGAAACAAGATAAGTAACATAAGATCACCTTGTCTCAGTCCACGCCTACTTTTGAACATACCATGTAATGCACCATTCACTGAGATCGAGAAGGATTCTATGATAACGCATTCCATGATCCATCCAACAAACTTAGTAGGAAATCCCAAGCCATTCAGCGTATCCTCAAGAAAGACCCAAGAAATAGTGTCATAGGCTTTTGTGATGTCAAACTTGATTATGCACTGTGGGGAAATTCTTTTCCTGGTGTATTCTCTTACCAATTTCTGCGCTAAAAATATGTTATCCATCATATTTCTACCTGGCACAAAGGCGGCCTAAGATGGGTCTACAATGTTACCAATCATAGATGTCATACGCTCCATCAATATATTGGTGTTCGCCTTATACACAAAATTTGCACAAGTAATCAGTCTAAAGTCAGATACTTTCGACTATTCCTTCATTTTAGAGATAAGTGTAATGATGGTGTGATTCAAGTGTTTAAGTAGCTGACCATTAGTAAAGAATTCCCTCACAGCTGAACCAACAATGCTCCAATGTCTCTTGAAGAAAGCATAAGTAAATCCATCTGGCCTTGGAGCCTTAACATCTCCAATATCAAACATCGTCCGCTTAACCTCCTCCTCCAGAACTGGGACAGTAAATGAGTCGTATGACTCCACATCCAGATTTGATCCATTTCTTATCACACTCAGGTCCAACCTGTTCGAAGGAGTTGAAGTTCCAAAGAGCCCTTTAAAGAAGTTCACAAACCACCCTGCAACTTCTTCCAACGATTTAGTTGAAGTTCCATCCTCCTTAACTTTATGTGAAATGGCATTCCTCAAACCCTTCTTCTTGGCTACTGCATGAAAATATCCTGTGCATTTATCAGCCTCTATGATATGTGTACATTTTGCTTTTTGCTGATAAAAGTCTCTCAGCTTCTAACAAAAACCCAACTTTCTTCCTCCTTATATTCACCTCATTCTTCAACTCTATATCATCAGGGCTATTTAAAAAAGCTTTATATGAAAGTTTAAAGCTTTCTTTAGCCTTCTTAGGCTTCAAAGAGATGTGTCTATAGGCCTCATAATTTAGTGCTTTCAAAGGACATTTTAATGACTTCAATTGAGCATTCTCATTCCCTAGCTGCTCCCAACTACGTTCTATTATGTCCTTAAACTAAGGGTGATTAAGTCACATATTAAAAAACTTAAAAAGCTTATTACCTCTAGTATTCGGTTGAGTGAAATCCACCACAAAAGGGTAATGGTCTGATTCAACCATCATATCTAAGAAGTGAGTTGTACATGCATACGCCGATGTTCCCCATGCTTGATTATGAAGAACTCAATCAAGTTTAGCCCATAAATTATTTTTGTGCCAAGTAAAGAATTCACCTCGAGATGGAGCATCCTCTAAACCAAGTATCATCTGAAAGTCCAATAGGTCTTTAAGTAGGTAGGATAAAGGTGGTCTATAGCCTAGTCTTTCTCGTGCTGAGCATATACAATTAAAATATCCCATGGTAATCCAAGGCACCGTAACGTTTGAACCCAACCCCATCAAATACTGCCAAAACTTCCTTCTTTTTATTACACTATACAACCCATAAACAAAGGAAACCCTAAAAGTATATTGTGTTATTCGACACTGAACTTGACAGTGAACATGTTGTTCACCCACATCCAGTAC
>JANQBM010063724.1:12643-28772 GCA_025594535.1 Erythroxylum domingense | reverse complement strand
TGCATAAATCATGGCCAAACCAATATAAAAATTCAGAATTTCAATCAACCATCATCTATCTTAGGAGTATACAGAAAGTTTAGCTACTCATAATTGAAATAGACATCTCAATACAATTAAAGAGTAGGCAAAGACAGCTCCCCATAAAAGTTGCAGTAATCTCCACGGTTTAAGAAGTCCTCTTGCGTGAAAGCTCCAATCGTCGAACCCCTCCAAAGTCCTCATCACACTCCTTGTCTATTATGCCATATCCCTCAAAAGTCCCTCCTTCTTGTCACTGTAGATGATGGGACAATTAACGGTTGGGGATTTATTGTTCACTTCTCATCCATGCACTGCGCTAGCCACCAAACTCTTATCCGCAAGCGTCCTCCTCTATTTAACACAGCCCCCTTCTTTTTTGCTTTAACACCACCCACTGTTTTTGCTTTTTTTTATTTCACTAATTAATTATCAAAACTACTATTCACCATTTAAGTTGGTTCACTCCTATTGTAGCTGCACTCCAAAACCCTCGCAACTGTGAGCCTATGGTGTCGTTTTTGTCAAATTTCCATAATCTTTTGCGTCTTTCCTTTTGGACTCTGCGTTTGCGTTTTGTCTCTTGCTCTCCAGGATCATGTGCATTTTTTATTCTTCCTACTGCTATGCGTCGTTTTGTTCATGTGGTGTGCCATTTTGGGCTGCTATCTCAATTCTTTTGAAGTCTAATTTCTCCAAGTACCCTAAAATAAAAATTACAAATAAGGTAGCATCAGTTGTCCAAAAATCAATTTACTACAGTTAAACAAAAAGACGACAATTTTTGCCCCTATAAACACAAATTAAATGTAAGGCACAATAATTCGAATAATAATCAAGTAAAGCTAAAAAGGCCAATTTTAATGACAAAAACCTATCCAAATGACATGAAAATATATATGAACAAGTGAGTTTGTCATTGTGCCTCTAATTAATAATTTTAACTAAATAAATTATAAATCATGCGAAATCAATGTAAAATCATGGTAAAAATATGGTTATATTTGACTTGCATCATAAAAAAATTAGTTCCCCTTCTTCTTTTGGATAATATATGTCTGAATATTTGACTTTAGCACTTCCTTTTGCACCATTAGAATGGTTCCAAAAGAAGTCTTTGAAGATTCTCTCAATTGTCTTGGAAACATTTTTTGAAAACAAAATGTGTGGCTCCAACATATGTGCAAAAAGTTGAGAACCAATTTTATAAGCTACAGTTTCCCTGCAAAAGATAGAAATTTATTCACCCAAGAGTTGATTCTTCTATATAATAGGATTGCATTCAAGGAAATTGAGTCTTTTTGTTAAGATTGGCAGACTCAATTATAGAAGAAGTGGGGCTTTTTCCATCATCCTAGTTATGGAAGCAATATGTGAAGCCATTCAAGAAGCACTTTTTGGAATTGTGAATTGACTTTTATTAAGGTTGATCTGCAGTCTAGAGACTTCTTTGAATTTGTGAAGAGCCTTCATATAGCTGTGGATGGATTCCACTTTTGCACTACAAAAAAGAAACAATTCATTTGCAAATGCAAGGTTAGTGAGTTCAATTTTCTTACACTTCGAATGATATTTAAATCTTGCATTCGAGTCCACTTCAAACTTAATTATAAAATTGAGTACTTCTATGCACATGGTTAAGACATAGGGAAAAGAGGATGCCCTTGTCTTAGTACTGTCCCAGCTTTGAAATAATTTAAAGGGCTCCCATTTATCATAATTGAATAGCTCGCAGTGGATATGCACTCTTGGAATAGCTAATGTAAGTTCTTAGGAATCCATAAGCTTTCATCTTCTTCCATAAAAAAATCCAACTAACACTATCATAAGCCTTATAAAATTCGATTTTGATAGTGCAATTGGGGGCTGAATTTGGCTCTTAAATAAACTTTAAAAAGCTCTTACATAATTAATATATTGTCCCCAATCTGTCTATTGCATATAAAGGCACTCTGATTGTCACTTATGAGTAGAGCAATTACCATTTTTAGTCTTGATACAAGAATTTTGGAGATGAATTTATAAAAAAAATTATATAAGCAACAGGTCTGAATTCATTGAAGTTTGAGGGATTTGAACCTTCTAGTATCAATTATATAAATGTCTTGTTGATTTCTTTGAGTAGCACATCTTTGGAAAAGAATTTTTTCACTGCATTTTTGACAAATGTACGCGTGATTTCCTGAGATTTTTGGAAGAAGAAGCCATTCAGTCCATCAGGACCAGGGGCTTTCATGCCATCCATATTGAATACTATTTCCTCAATCTCCTTGTCCTCCATAGCTTTTGTTAACAATGCATTATCATCCTACTTAATTTTCTTTAGATTGAGTGCCGAGAAATCTGCAATTGAGACTGATGCTACATTTGGGGATTGTTAAAGTAGTTCACAATTTCATTTTGAATATCTGTGTTGTTTTGAAGGATCAACCCCTCATTATTGGTAATTGAGCGAATTATGTTTTTGTTTTTATGAGCTAAGATTGAATTGAAGAAGAATTTTGAACTTTTATTTCCATCTTTTAGCCAATTCACTCTAGCTCTTTGCTAAAGTAGGGAGTCATGATTTCTAATAGAAAGTAAATAGTTTGAGAGAGCTTGTTTTTCTTTTGCAAGAAGTGAAGGATCATGTGCTAAAAGTGCAAGTAATTTCTAGATTACAGAGAGATCATCCTTAGCTTTTAATAATAGTTTATCTATAGATACTCTTGAAGAATGTAGCAGTTGAGTTCTTGTTTGATTACCTTAAGCTTTTGTTCACATGTAAATTGCTTGGTTTCTTTGAAGGAACATTTAACACCTTTCTTACAAGCATCGTTGAATCCTGGATCATTAGCCAAATAGTTGTCAAACCTAACTGGGTGGAAACTATGGCTAAGGACGAAGTTAACCATGGCTAAAGACGATGAACAAAGCAAAACCCTCAAGGTTTCAAACCCTTGTTCACCGTGTTTTGTTCACTCCTTAGATAATCAAGGTCTGCTTTTGACAAATGTGGTCTTACGAGGTGAATCCAATTACTATAATTGGTCAAAGGTGATGAAGAATGGTTTGAAGGCTAAGAACAAATTGGCCTTCATGAACGACTAGATCCAAAAATCGTTAGGATGTAATTCAGACAAGGCCTATGATTGGGAGGTACATAACTCCTTGATTAATGGATGGATACATAATATAGTTGACCCATAAGTCTAGCCATTTATCTCTTATTTTAAGATGACAAAGGAATTGTGGGATGATTTAGCGAAACGTTATGCTGTTGAAACTATTTCTCAACAATATGGTTTGAAATCAAGCCTTCCTACCATTAAGGCACAAGGGACATCCATTGGGACATATTACACTAAACTCAGAGGAGTGTCGGATGAACTGGACAGTAGTAGGTTGATCCTGCCGTGTGAGTGCGGTGATAAGTGTTTGGTACTGAAATTTATGACTGAAGAAACCAGAAAAGATTAGGTATGCCAATTCCTCATGGGCCTAGATGCCCAATTATATGGGAACTTGAAAAGTCAAATTCTGAACACCTCATCGCTACCCTCAATCAATCATGTTTACTCTATGACAACACAAAAGCAAACACACAAAGAGATTATTCATTCCTAAGATGAACAAGTGGATGTCGTGGGATACGCCATGCAGATTCCCTCGCTAGAAGGCTAACAAACTGCATCTTCATAATCTATTTTAGGTGAAGTTTTAGCACAAGGTGATCAGCCTATATGTGTGTATTGTGGAAAACCAAATCACAACATCACAATATGCTACCAATTCTATAGGTGTCCTAGGTATAAGGGTGGAAAAATCAGAGGGAAAGGTCGAGGCAGAGATACGCCACCTGTAGCTACTACACACACTGCACAGGTGTCAGGGGGAGTGAACTATGTAACTAGTTTGTCTAGTGTAGCATCAACTGTCCCTGTGTTAACAGTTAATCAAATTCAGTGCCTTCTCTCTCTCATCGAACCATCAAAGCCAGGTAGCGAACAACTCTCTGGTAAGGGTGAACCCCTCCCACTTGGTTAATTGATAGCAAAGCATCATGCCGTATGACTGGTTGTCTTGATGTATTGACAAAAACTGAGAATATTATTCTCTATCCAGTCAGGTTGCCTAAAAGAATCCAGACGTCTACGGTTAAAAGGAGTCACGTGTTCTTGGGTCCTAATTTTGTTGTTCACAACATATTATATGTGCCTAAATTAAATTGTAATTTATTTTCTGTGGCATAATAAATCTACGGGAAAAATTGTGTAGCAATTTTCATTAATGAACTTTGTGCAATACATGACCTTGCCTCATTGATGTCGATTGGACTGGGTGAGCAATGAGATAAGGAGTATGTGTACAAGCCTATCCCAAGTACTACCTTTACTGTCAAGACCAAGGAGACCGTGGTGTTATGGAACAAACAACTGGGCCACCCATCGAGTCAAAATTTATCTTTACTATCTATTGCGGGTAGTTGTAGTAGTATTAAGAATAAAAATTTGGAAGCTTGTGATATTTGTTTCTATACAAAACAAACTCGAATTGTGTTTCTTGTCAGTGATTATAAAAGTTCTGCTTATTTTGATCTGGTGCACTATGACATATGGGGTCGATATAGCGAGTCTTCTTTGACGGGTGCACATTATTTCTTTGTTGATGATTTTAGTATAATTTTTTGGGTCTACTTAATGGTGGAGAGAATTGAAACAATTAAACTGGTGATTTTTTTTCTATGTTGGGAACTCAATTTCAGATAATCATAAAGATTTTTCGCACTAATAATGGTATAGAATTTCATGAGAGGAGTTTAGTGAAATTATATAAGGATTTGGGGATTTTACATTAGACATCATGTGTTCATACACCCCAACAAAATGGTAGGTTGAACGAAAACATAGGTATGTATTGAATGTAGGGCGTGTTCTAAGGTTTCAAGCTAACCTTCCCATAAGTTTTTGGGGAGAATGTCTCTTTACCATTGCACACTTGATAAATCACACTCCTACTCCCTTACTTGATGGCAAGACACCCATGAAAAGCTTTTTCACACTACTCCTCGCTATGAACATTTGCGAGTTTTTGCTTGCCTTTGCTTTGCCCATCCTAAGCCAAAACCCACATATAAGTTTACATCCCAAAGTAGGAAGTGTATGTTATTAGGATACCTTTATAGAAAGATGGCATTTGTTTAACTTGGAAACAGGTGATGTTTTTATTTCTCGAGACGTTCATTTTATTAAGAATGTCTTCCTTTACTCTGAGCTAGTGCAACCATCATTCTCACATAACAATCTGTTGCCTTATTTCTTCCCATCCTATGATGTTGCTACACTACAACGTAACCCCCTACATTCATGCCCCCTATCAGCTCCACTACCCCAACCTACAGCCCCAAATATTGCCCCTACCATTACCTCTCCAACCATTATAGCAACACCTACTACCCGTAATGCATCACATCCCTCGCCATTTGTCTAACCACAATCTGAGTCCTCACTTGTTTGTTCCAGCCCCAACAGGGGGGGTATGAGTGATAGGCGGAGCTTCTCTTTAGATACTTCAGGAAGTTTGGAGGCTGGAATCCCAAATGATGTCGTTGTTCAAAATTCATTTATAGTGTAGATGAGATTTTGGGTCATGGGTACCAAACAAGGCATCCTCCATCTTATTTACAGGACTACTCTTGTAATATTGTTCGTATACACACCCCATCTCTACCTCACTCCTCGTCTAATGGTGTCTCAGTTACTCGTTATCCCATTTTCAATTATGTAAATTGCTCTAAGTTTTCTGTGTGTCAGCAATAGTTCTTAATAGTTGTTAGTGTCGGTATTGAACCTAAAAATTTTAAGGAGGCTTATATGGATCCCTGTTGGCGTGACACAATGGGAAAGTAGATTGTCGCCTTGGAAGTAAATACACCTAGATTGTTACCAACCTTCCAAAGGGTAAGAAAACAATTCCATGTAAGTGGGTATATAAAATCAAGTATCACTCCGACGATACTATTGAATAGTTCAAAGCCAGACTTGTGATCTTATGGAACGACCAAGTTGAAGGAGTGGACTTCAATGAAACTTTTGCACCCGTTGTTGAAATGGTTAGTGTCTGTACCTTTTTGACAGTCACCATCCCGAGAAAATGGGAACTACATTAACTCAACATCAATAACGCATTCTTGCACTGTGATTTAGATGAGGAGGTGTATATGCGACTTCCTTCTTGTTTTTCGACAATAGATCTTAATAAGGTGTGTCGCCTTCAAAAATCACTTTAGGAGCTCCAACATTCTCCTTACAACCGGTTTGCCAAATAGAGTGCTCCTTTATGAACCTTTGGTTTTATTCAGTCTCGTGTTGATTATACCCTATTTACTTATCGTAAGTGTGATATATTTTGGGCTCTTTTGGTGTATGTGGATGATATAGTGCTTGTAGGGAACAATGGTGGGAGTTGTCAACAAGTCAAGGATTAACTTAATTCTTGTTTTCATATCAAGGACCTTGGGCCTCTTAAATATTTTTTTAGGCATTGAATTTACCTGTGGACTGGATGGCTTGTTCATGTGCTAGCGTAAATACGTACTCGACATCCCTTCAGAGACTGGGTTGTTAGGTTGTAAGCCAGCTAATTTTCTTGTCAAGCAAAATCATAAACTTGTCCCGTCAAGTTTATTGCTCTACCCAGACCCTAGTCGCTACTGTTGAATTATTGGGCGTTTAATTTATTTAACAATCATGCACCTCGAGCTTAGTTATGCAATTCACACTCAGTCAATATTCATGCAACAACCAAGGTAGGAGCAATATGAAACCACATTGTAAGTGTTACACTATATTAAGAAAAATCATGGGCAAGGTTTATTATTGCGTGCAGATTCAAATTTGCACTTGTATGCTTGCTATGACTCAGATTGGACCAGTTGTCCTCTAACTCGGTAATCTCTCACCGAATATTTGGTCCTTTTTGGCTGCTCTCCTATCTCTTGGAAGACCAAGAAGAAGTACAAGGTCTCCCACTTTTCTGCCAAGGCCAAATATCGCTCTATGGCTACTATCACGTATATCAATGGTCAATGGTTAAAGGAGGATGTGGTGGAACATGTGGTAGGTCAATAGTGACGTGGCAGAACTCGTGGCAATATACGTGGACATTGACTGGGCAGTTGGTCAATAGAAGGGAGATCCGATCAAGGCCGCATATGGAGGAGTGTGGTGGCCTTTGGAGCGACGGATAAGGCTAAAATATTGAAGATCGACAAAACAAGGGCCCTCTAGTCGACTGGTGCCAGCGGTGTAGTGGAATCAGGTTGACAAACAAACTGAAAAGAGCCACAACCAAGTGGAAACTAAGGCCTTTAAAGGAGAAAAATTTTGGCAACGATAGAGGTTGAAAAACGGTTAAAAAAAGATAGGGATAATAAACCTAGAGAACAACTGATCAAGGATGGAAAGAAAAGAGAAAAAAAGATAAACCTATGCTCTTGATACCATGTTATTAATTCTAGGAGAATGATTGAGAATGTAGACAAGAGAGAGGGAGAAGTGTATTGCATATTAAGGTATATAAGTAAAGTGTAGATTAAGGTATTTATACAGAAGTTATAGGTACAAATAAGGAAATCTAGCCTTAAATTAGGATAAATCTAAGCTAATTACAATCAAAATAACATCACTACAAATTGGGCTAATATTGTGGTTTGACTAACAAGAACAAGAACAAGAACAAGAACAACAATAACAACAACAATAACAAAATAATAATAATAATAATAATATCTACCGATCGTCAATCCTCAAACATTTTATATTTACTATTTACAAAAGTTTATAGAACAAGCTAATGTCATCGATTAAAACTCTTTCAATATCATGGTTCATTGTCTCTTTCTTTTTTATCCTTTTGTAGAATTTTCATATAATTTCAATTCCTACCCTCTTTGCAAAACAGATGCAAGAAACTATTGAAATGAATCAAAGGTTTTGTTTCTTTTTTATCATTATTTTAGATGTAATTGAGGTGACTACCGAGTCAATTTTCACACATGTTGACTAGTTTTCCGCTTATTTTGGCTGAGTCAATTTTCACACATGTTGACTAGTTTTTCGCTTATTTTGGCTGAGTCAATTTTCACACATGTTGACTAGTTTTTCGCTTGTTTTGGTCATTTTAAAAGTAATATATATTTGTTTCCCTTCTTATATATCAACACCTAGGGGTTCATCAATGTCAAGTTGCAATGTGTGAACAAAGCCAAAGACAATCTCGTTAGTTAAGGGAATGTAAGAAAGTATCAGGATGTAGCTTGTTCGTAGTGCGCAACTTGAGATACAATAATGTCCCTAAGTACTTGAAGACAGTTTAAATAAATCCACGAATCTTCAAGAAAGACTACGAAGTCTGATTTCCCACTCGAAGATAGACACTTTTGTTATTCTTAAATGAGAAAATAATCATTTGCATTATTATCTTAGCACAATTAACTTTGTAAATATTACTATGTTATAACAGTAAATTTTTATAAAATTTGCTTTACATATACTTTGAAATAAGAAGAATTACATACTTCCTTAATTTACATTCACTAAAAAAACCAAAAAAAAAAAAACGTTTGATAACATAAGATAGTGATTAGTCAAAATGATGTTTACTATTGCATAGTAAGAAGTGGTTGCTCTCAATTGATATTTGACATAACATTTAATTTCGTTGCCTAAGAAATAAAGATGGACCATATCATGTAAAGATTTGTTTCCCTTATGTATATAGTTCCCTATTAAATTATACTCATCTTTTATTATGAGATCCTAAAATTTTTGGCGTTGTAATTTTGATGGCTTTTATGAAATTTAACATTTTAGATAGATTGACTAATACTTGTGAGTTGAGCATATATTATTACTAGATGGTCAAAAGGTGTAAAATTGATTAATTGTAGATATGAACCTAAAGAAAGAAGAAAATTTTGGTGAACAAGTATATAAATTCTTACAACTTAAAAATACTATTTAATGTGTTAGGCATAATTTTTGATAAGAATATTATAATAATTTTATTTAAGTAGATACGGAAAGATAAAATACTGTTTTACGACTATTATGATGAATGCAGGAGCATTCAGGTGATCAAACTGCTCCATTTTTCCAATTAAACAGTCAATCTAACACAACATTAGATCGATTAAATTGGGGTCTTATTTAATATATTTTAACCATTCAATGTATTAAACTATCATATATGTCAATAGAAATACCACAATACTAGTTTTTAAAAAAGTTTATATTGTCATCCATCTTCCACAAAAATATAAAAATAAGAATTGTCAAAACTTAAGAGAGGGAGTGACCTAAGGTACATATCTACAGATAATAAATAGTATGCATCGATTAGAATTTTCAGAAACTAAGTTTAGTTTATATATTTTTATTGATTGTATATGTTTGAATATTAGGATTGACGTAGAAGTGTGTAAAACCATAATTGCGGTTGTAGTAAATTTGGGAGCTCTATTAAGTAGATAGATTTAGTAGGGTTTTTAAATCATATTCGTGAATATGATTATGAATATGTGATGGATAGTGATGATATATACGTGAAATGTAATTAGGGTGTTGTGGTGACAACACTTGATACAATTGGTTTCATGTATGTTTCAGATATCATAATGCCGTGTGCTGTGTTTGTAAATGATGAGTTGTGATTAATGAATGCTAATTATAAAGTGTTTAGAGACATTTGTGCACAGTTAAATCATCTTCTGTACTTAAAAATTCTTGCATTTAATTGAAAGTAGAAATCCAATGCGTGCATGAAAGAATAAAGTCGTTCGGTGTGTACTTTTTTTCATAAATGAAAAAGTGTTTTGGCGTGCTTCACCTAAAGCCACTGCACCTAACATAAGCCTTTTTTTTTAATTAATTGATGGGGTGGAGAAGAAAAAAATGGACCAGAAACTTGACTTGGCACTCAACCTGGGATGAGTACTAATTCCTGAATTTCTGAACCTGATAATACAATAAGTCTGATTGCTGAATCTATACCTAATAATAATAAGAGAAACCCTTCTTGATAAAGATTTGTGTTCTACAATGTTTTGGTGACTTCATGCCTCAAAGTCCTGAAGCACAGAGTTATCTCTTTCAAATTATTCGATCTTAGCTTTAATCTCATTTACACTTCGGTTTTCTTCATATTCTCCAACTTCGACTTGGAATTTATGTATGTGAAGACGAAGACGAAGATTTTAGCTTAACTTGGAATTATGAATGCTTATTCATTTCACCTGAACATATAACAGGCTACACATTGATGCTTAAAACATGATATTGTTTTACTTGAAACTGTATCCCAAATCAGAAGGTGCTTTCGCTGCAGAATGGGCAAAGACAACCTGCAAATTGCCCGGAGTTACCCATCATTCCAAAATTAGAGCCAGAAGGATTGCGTCCTAAACCATACGTTGAACCTCCAAAACCGTACTTTGCAACTCCAAAACCAGGGGCTGACATAGTGGGAGCAGTAGCCGTTGGCATTCCTAGTCTGGACACAGAATTGTTTGGAACCGTGTAGCTTCCAAGACCATAGGAATTGACTCCATTTGTATTGTATCCACCTGATGAAGCGAAGTTACTGTTGGTCAATGTTGACTTCGTTGGAGTCGAAGTAGCAGCCATTGGCACTGTTACTGAAGTAACAGAACTGAATGAAACCGGAGGTGAAGAATACGAGGTTGTGGTCTGCATTGACCTTAAAACTGTATTCAAATCCTCAGCTTGTACACGTTGACTTGTTGAGATGGTCCATATTGAACCATTTCCATGATGTTGTTTTGTATTTGGGCTATCTTTCAGCTTCCCTGATGATATTTCCACGGGCTTTCTGCCTAGGATTTCCAGTACGTCATTCACAATCTGCATCACAACATCAACCTCCGGGCTGCAAAAGCATGAAGATAGTAAGAAATGAAAACACCTCCATAGTATGAAATTACATCTCCATAGTATATCTGATAAACATGGAATGAGTAATTATGCCTCATCTTCTTCACGCTTCTTCCAGGCAGACGACCGGCAGCTTTCATGGCAGCTCTCCAATATGGGACTTTTCTGCGACTTTCAAGGTTACTCTCATGGTTAGCAAAGTCTTGAGCAAAAACCCCACTTTGGCCTTTAACATCTGAGGCAGTTACATGATACAAAACAGGAATAACTTTTTGTCTGAGCATAGGATTGTCTTTACACTCCATAATCTTCACAAGTTCGTCCAAGCTCCATGGAGAAGAAGCATAACCTTCAGAGAAAATAGTTAATGCAACCTTAGAATCTTGGATTGCGTTCATAAGTGATGACTTAATATCCTCGCCCCTTCTAAGGTTGTAATCGACAAATATATTGAGAGATGCATGATTAAGAGCTGCGATCAAATAACCGAGGAAATTGTTACGAACGTCTGCACCCCTGAAATTCAGGAAAACGTCATATTTCTGAGAACTTGGAGAAGAAAAAGCCATAAGAAGAAAGGAATTATTACTTCCCTGTCGAAGAACAAGAAAAAAAATGAACTCAGGTTGTCTTAAATACCGAGTATAATGCCTGTCGCTCTCATTTTTTATTTACAGGGAAAGAAACAGGAAGCTGAGTTCAAAGTCTACGTAGGAAAACAGGTTGTCTTGCACTACTTTGCTCGTTTGCATTGAACGATTTTTTAAAAATTTATTATGATATTATAAATATTAATAAATAAATTTTTACATGATCTAATAATTTAATTAATTTCTATTCGTAATAATTTTAAATTCTAAGAGTACACTTTTAAATATAAATTACCATAGAACTCCAAATCTTTTAGTTAAAACTGAGAAAAAGCGAAATGTAAATAGGAAGGAATACTGCTTTTGAAATGAAAGAGAAATTCAATAATAAAAAATGGGAGTACAAAACAAAGAGTACATAGGGGGGAACCCCTCTACACGAGAAAACTTAAATATGTTACTCTACTCAGAATATAAATCTCGAAAACCTGGAAATTTAAGTATAAAAAATTGATCCTCAAGTTGCAACTGCCACTCTTATAAGTTCACAAATGCTTGGCATAGTGTCGGAAATAAGGATTGGGATAGATTTTTGTTTGGAGTTGAAACCCTAACATTCTGCTCCTTCCATATGGTTTGCACATTCATGCACACAACAACTATATTTATAAACTTTGGACTCTTTGAGAGGAGAGCCAATGGATAACATGCGCGAGTGTAAGTTTTTGAGAGGACCATATGCAGTACACTTTGATAGCTCCCTATATGCGGATGGTCACCTCACATGTGAAAAGCAAATGATCTCCGGTTTCCTCCGCTATTGAACAAAAAGGACAAAATGTGTTATTGTTTAAAATTTTGAGGCGATAAGTTGTTTTGAGCTGATTCTATATGGCAAGCCATAAAAGAAAGGAAGTTTTAGGAGGGATACTCTTATGACATATGATTTGATGCCACTCCACGATTAGTTTCTTCATCCGTAGGAGGTCTCTCACAATGCGGTTCGAAAGATGGTGAGTGGATCGATTGTGCCAGAACAAAGTATCTTGCTTAAAAGGATGGGCAGGGTATTGGGGTTGTAAGTGGTGAAAAGTGTCAGGGAAGTTCCAGTTGTTGTCAGTGATGAATGTATCAAGTTTAGTATGGAGTGGGAAGGCGGTATAGTTGATAAACAAGTTTGGAGAATTGATGAGAGCACCCTGACCCGACCAGTTATCATACCACAATGATATCAGCTTCCCATTGCCAATAGAATAAGAAATATTATCTTTAACCAAATTTGAGAAATGCAACAGTTGATTAAGAAAGAAAGAGTTCGAAGTATTTTTTCTTACTTCCCATATGCTACGGCCATCTGATCCAGATCGAATTTCTGTCTCAAGAATTCATCAAAGCCTTTTCAAAATGATTGTTTGATTTATGAGTTTAACAAAGGACATGCTCAAACCCCGTTCTGCTTTAGGATAACAGATATCAGACCATTTAATTTTTACACAACCCTTTGCTCTATTTGAAGAGTTTCATAAGAAATTTTTGAAATTTCTCTCTATGAATTTGTTGACACCTTTTGATAGAAATTTATGAGAGCTCTAATAGAGATGTCAAAAAGGGCCCGATCTGATTTCAGCCTGGGTTGACCAGGCCACAAGTGGACTACTGGTCGGCATGGCTCGGCCCATGACCTAACCATTACTTCCAAAACGACATCATTTTGGAAGTTTTTCTTTTAAACAAATGGCGAGTTAGGTCATAGGCCGACCTATCCCAGCCCACCAGGCCATGATTTAAGCATTGATTTAATGAGTTGAATTTTTCCTGTAAAAGATAGAAATTTGTTTGCCTAGAATGGATTCTGCGGTGAATTTTCTCTATAAGAGGTTTGCTTTCAATGAAAGTGAGGCTTTTATGAAGATAGGCAAACCCAGATATAATGGTGAGTTCTCCTTCATGTCAGTGAGAGAAGCAACGTGTGAGGTCATAGTTGAGGCACCTTTAGAGAGAATAAAATGATTTTATCAAGATTGAGCTATAATCCAAAAGCAGATTGAAACTTTTGGAGGGCCTTTATATAGCTGTTGATCGATTCCAAATTTACTCTGCAAAAAAGAAGCAAGTCATTGATAAAAGACAAGTAAATGAGCCTGATTTTCTTACACTTTGTGTGATACTTGAAGCAGAGGATAGACTCTACTTCCAACTTGATTATGGAGTTAAGTATTTCTAAGCACAAGATCAAGAGGTAGGGAGAGAGGGGGTCTCCTTATCTTAGCCCTTTCTCAGCGTTGAAGTAAGGTGAGGGGCTGCCATTTATCAGGATTGAGTAGCTAGCAGTTATTACACATTCTTTGATCCAATTGATGTAGATAGGTGGAAAATCGTAGACTTCCAACATCTTCCACAAAAAGGGCTAGCTAATACTATAGAAAGCTTTACAGAAATCAATTTTGATGGTACAATTTGGGGTTGAATTTGCTCTTGAATAACCTTTAAGAAGCTCTTGCACTATTAAGATATTGTCACCGATTTGTCAGTTGCTAATGAAGGTACCTTAATTGTCAGTTTCAATCTTGTTGTGAAGATCTTTGAGATGACTTTGTAAAGAAAGTTTGTATAAGCTCTAGGTCTGAAGTCATTAAAGGAGTTAGGAGTAGAAATTTCAGGTATTAAACACAAGAAGTTCTTGGTAATCTCCTTGAGAAGCACCCTTTTGGAAAAAAAATTCCTTCACTGCATTTTTAAGAAACATAACTGTAATGTCCCATGTTTTTTTTTATAAAAGAGACCATTCAGTTTTTCGAGGCCAGAGGCTATAATACCCTTCGTGCGAAAAACTGCTTCCTTACTGTCCTTGTCTTCCACAGGTTTGATAAGCAATCTTTGGTCCAACTAGGTGATTTTTTCAGGATGAGAACATTAAGGCCTAAAGTTGAGTTTAAGTCAGCGGTATGGTTTCCAAGTAATTTTCTAAAATAAGTAACAACCTCGTCTATAATTTCTTGCTGCCTATAGAGGATCTGACCCTTATAATTTGTGATGAAGGAGATATGGTTTCTATATTTATGGACTAGAATGGAGTTGAAAAAGAACTTTGAGCATTTATCTCCTTCTTTGAGCCAATTAATCCGACATCTTTGTTGATGCAAGGACTTGTGATAGCTTACTAAGCTCATATAATGAGAGAGAGCTAGCTTTTCATTTTCAATGAGTGAGGGATCTTGTAGTGAAGAGGTAAGAGATTTATGGATGTTAGCAAGCTTCTACCTAGCTTTAAGTATAACATCTTCAATAGAGCCCCATAATGAATGAAGAGTTTTGAGTTCCTGCTTGATGGCTTTCAACTTCTTCTCACAGATAAATTGTTTAGTTCTTTGAATGAAACGAGTTGCACCTTTTGAACAAGCTTTGGTGAAACCTGGGACATGGATCAAATAATTGTTAAATCTAAAAGGTTAATTGCTGATAACCTTCTAGAAGAGATTCACTACTTTAATAGGGGTGTGATCCAAAAAGAGAGGGTCCTAGAATAGAGCAGAGTTGTTGGGGAATTTTGTAAGCCAGCACACATTGACCAATGCTCTATTAAGCTTCTTTTGAATAAACCAGTGAGAGGATTATTTATTTGACCAAGTAAACTTGTGACTAAAGAAGTTCATGTCTGCCACCCCTAGGGCATCAACACACTACTTAAAATCATCCTAGTAGTTGTGAAGATTATAGTTACCTTGAGCCTCAAATCTAAATAGGATTTAGTTGAAATCACCACAAATCAACCAAGGAAGGTTAAAACCTCCTTTGAAGTCTATAAGGTTGCTCCAAAAAGTGGAACTTTGGAATCCAAAATTGCTAGCTTAGATAACAGATATGAGGATGTTGACTTTCTTATGCAAAAAAGAAATTATAAGGTGCATCACCTAATAAGTGGAGTGTAGGAGTTCAATATGTATTTCATCAGCCCTGTAGCATAAAATAAATCTTCCATTTACATTATGTAAATGATTAGTTAGTTACTTCCAACAAGGTCCCAAAATCGATAGCCAACCAAGATTCTCTAGTTTTATTTTTGATTCAAGTAGTCCTACAATGATAGGCTTCTTCCTCTTGACAAAATCCCATAAAGTAGCTTGCTTTGTTAGTCAATTTAGAACTTTGACAGTCCACATAATTGTGGACATATTAAAGGAATTGGTATTTGAAGCTTTTCCTCTTGCTCTGTTGAGATATCCTCCTTTCTACGGTTTGAAATGGCATAGGCAATTCCTCATCTTCAATGTCTACTTCACTTTGAGCTTAGGGACTTAATGAAATTGAGTTTTTTACTGGAGTGCTAATAGAGGTTTTGGTAAGTTTGTCACTGGGTAGAGGGCTTACATCTGTAGGTGTGGAAGGAGAGTGCACGAGTATGGAAGCAACTGTGGGCTCTGCAGGTGAAGAAGGCTGACTAATTGAAGGAGGCTCTTGATTAAGGAAAGAGGGAACTTGGGGGGGGGGGGGGGTGGCGCGAGGTTGGGCGCCGTCAACGTGGCGATTTCGCGTTGGCGGAGGACCTCTGACGGCAGCACAAGTTTGGGCGCGTGCCATAGATAGCGG
>JANQBM010063724.1:0-12633 GCA_025594535.1 Erythroxylum domingense | reverse complement strand
GGCGCGCTTAATACAACTTCTGGGGCAGACTCTATGGCTGATGGAGACTCCTAACCAACCTCATTAATGCCCTGCATTTCTTCCTCTGCAGTGAGGGTCCCCATTAACTCACGATAGCTACCGGTTTGGAATTTTCTACTTATGGGTTGCCAAATTTTCCCTTAATGTTTGGGAAGAGGTTTCCCTTGATAAGAGACAACAATATTGTCCTTGCATAGCTTGCGTTCTTCACAAAGTCTCAAAATAGGAATTTCATTTGGAAGGTCTTTAGAGAGCTCAACACTTACGCAAATACGGGCATATCCCACCCTTTTTTTCTTAGCATTAGTTTCATCAATATAGAGGGGTTTTCCAATGAAACTAGCAAGGGTACCTAAGCCTTTGGTGGTCCAGTATTCAAAAGGGACACTATGGATGTGAATCCACAAAGGAATGCTCTAGATTTTGACTAATTCATGCTTTAGACTCGGTTACTAAATCTGCAAGAACAAAAGATAATTGCCAATATGCCAAGGGCCTTCCTCTAAGACTTTGGAGCTTGTTGAGTTGAAAGTGAAAAATATTAGGTTTTCTTCTATTAGAAGCACATCAACTAGTCCCTTGCTATGTCAAGTTCGGTGAACCCATTTATGAAGGAAGGGAAAAGGGGACATTAGTTAAAGAAGAAGTCAACCAAACTGGCTTCCCAATAATATGCTCCTTATTCCAAAATTTCAATCTCTGGACAAACAATTTGTTTACCATCTATTTCCATGGGAGGTGTAAAAGTGAGGTTCAAAGCTTGTTAGTCACCAACTACATGTTTCCAACTTTTCCGAGGGGTAGGTATTGCAGGAAGTATGGTGGTGGTGGTGGTGGGGTTAGGCAGAGGTGGCGAAAGGGCGAAGGTGGTGGTGGAGTTATGTTGAGTTGGTGATGTTGATTGGTAAGGAGGAGGAGAAGTGGATATGGAGGTGGGAAAAGGTGGGAATTCATCATGGTTAGCATCAGAAGTAATCGACATATTCAGAATCCAGAGCTAAGAAGGGAAAATTGCCAGCGATGGCAGGTAAAAGGCTTAAAAGTAACGGTATAAAAATATAAAGGGACATAGGCAGGAAAAGAAAAGATGTTAACTAAACTAAAATGCCCCTGGAGTTTTGGGTTCAGGTGAGAAGGCAATAGGGAGGGCGTAGGGGAGGTGGAGAAGATAAGCAGCAAAGTTTGAAGAGAGGAAGGTGAAGGAGGAAACTTACCCAAGAGTAGTCGGGCATGCATGAAGGTCTATACATAGTAGTCAGGATCATCTTTGTTGGTCATTATTGTTCCCAAAACTTGGTTTAATTGCAGAGGAAATGTTCATAACATTTCTTTCATTAACTTTTTGTTTATTACCATTAATAATAAAAACGTTGCCTTTCATTACTACCATTACTCTCACTTCTTAATGTTAATTTTGATTTTCCTATATATAGCTCACCTTATGATGCTCATCTATACAACTAAAAAAGAATAGACATTGCTCTCTCCTTTCCCATACATATTTTATTTGCTCCACCTAACATAACCGTTTTTCTCTACATACAAACACCTTATGCACATATTTTTCTTACGTATTTTATCTCACACAATTCTACATTTGTCTGCCTTTTCTTTTCATTCTTAGAGATAGGTCCTACTTTAACCTTTGGAGTGCACTGAAGCTGGTGAAGAAGGCGTTAACCTTGAGATCAGATCCCGTTGTCTTGCTACACTGTAGAGGGGGAATTTTTGACTTAGGGAAATGATTTTCACGACACCTTGCATTTAGATAAGTTGTTCCAATTTTACTTTATTGTTATTTCACTAACAATCTAAGTTGGAAATTATTTTTGCGTTGCTATTTTTTGTTGGAAATTACTATGCTTTTGTTTTTATGTATTTATTTTGGTAGAATTCGAAATACGGTGTTGTTTCTTCATTTTGTTTGATTATTTCGTATGAGACATTTTTGCTTTTTGGATTAATATGTCATCTGCAAATGAGAACAACATAGGTTCTGCACTTATTATTCCCCACATAGGTTCTGCCTCTATCACCGTAGCTCAGAACCTAACTAGATTAAAGCCTTTAGATGGGAGATTTTTTAAACGATGATCTAAGAAAAAATTGTTTTACTTTCAACAATATGAAATCAATTATGTACCGTTTCAAGAGATTTCTAGTGACAATATTGACCCTAATATAACAAAGGATAACTGTACCGTTAGGGTGTGTTGCTTAACTATATGATAAATCCTTTGTTTGACAAGTACTGTAAGTACAAAACCGCTACAGAAATTTGGGATGATTTAGAAGTGAAATATAGGACGAATGATGTCAGTACTAAGAAATATACAGTTGCTAGGTGGTTAAAATTTACCATTGTTGATGATAAGCCCATTATAAATCAATTACATGAGTATGAAAACCTAGTTGTCGAATCCTTACTGAGGGTATGAACATGTATAAGCTATTTCAAGCTAATGCCCTTATTGAGAAACTGTCTGCCTTATGGAATGAGTATAAAAAATCAGTTGAGGAATAAGAAGAAAGACATGAAGCTTCAGGAGTTGATAGGGAATATAAAGATTGAGGATGCCAACGGTACATAAGATAAAACCAAGTCACTCACCCTTGTCCCTACTGTTAAGGCTCATATGATAGAACATATAAATGTAGGTAACTTCAATAAGAATGATGGACAAAACAAGTCCCTCAATAATAACAAGTATGGTCAATTTAAGCGCAAAAGAAATGATGGTGATTGTTGGTGGTGCCACAAGCCAGGCCATCCTGCAGCTATTTGCCAAGCTAGAATCAACCATGAGAAGAAGGGTTAAGGACAAAAACCACGACAGTTTGGGAAAGGAAACCAAAAGGGTTACCAACGAGGTAACCAGAAGAATTTTGATAAGCCTCAAGCTAATATGATTGAAGCAGCTAGTGGTGATGATGAAGAGATCATTACTACTGTGGTGTCTGAAGTCAACCTTGCTAGAAACTTGATCAAGTAGATTGGTGACACAGGAGCCAAACGTCACATCTTCACCAACAAGGACCTGTTCAAGGAGTTGAATGATGCTATTAATGGTGAATTCATTTACATGGATAACTCTAGCAATGTTCCTATCCAAGGAGTTGGGAAGGTCACTCTCAAACTCACTTATAGAAAAGTGTTGGTGTTAGAAAATGTTTTATTTGTTCCTGATGTACACAAAAACTTAATTTCTGGTGCATTTCTTAATAAAGCTGGTGTTAAACGGACCTTTGATTTTGATAAGCTAGTTCTGGCTAATAATGGGAATTTTGTTAGAAAAGGGTTTGTAATAGGGACTTATTTATACTTGATGTTGAAATGAACACATCTACTTCTTCTGCTTATACTATTGAGTCTCTAGACCTATGGCACTTGAGACTTGAGCATGTGAATGTGAGGTCAAATAAAAGGATGCAAATCTTAAACTTGTTGCCTAATATGACCAAGGAAATGGAAAATTGTCAAATTTTTGTTGAAGCTAAACATTTTAAGAAACCTTTTAAATCAGCGACCGAAAGAGAGTTATAATTGTTGGACTTGTTGTAAATAGATTTAGGTGATTTTAAGAATTGTCTAGTAAGGGAGGTAATAGATATGATATTACCTTTGTGGATGATTGTTCTATATTTACTAAGATTTACTTATTGAAAAATAAAATGATGTAGAGGAATTGTTTATGAAATACAAAGCTGATGTTGAGAACCTATAAAAAAGGAAAATTAAGAGATTAAGGTCTGATCGAGGTGGTGAATATAGCACTAATTTCCTTACTAATTTTTGTGAAAAAGTTGGTATTATTCATGAGCTTTTAGCCCCTTATACACCTGAACAAAATGGAATAATATAGAGAGAAAAAAGAACACTCAAGGACATGATGAATGCAATGTTGATTTCCTCAGGATTACTTGATTTTACATGGGGGGAAGGTATTCTTTCAGCTTGCTATATTCTAAACAGAGTCAATCATAAGAAAATAGATCGAACTCCATATGAAATTTGGGAAGGTTATCCAATTAACTTGTGTTTTTTGAAAGTGTAGGGGCATTTTGCTAAGGTTGCTCTACCTGAACATAAGAGGAAGAAATTAGGCCTAAGACCATTGATTCAATTTTTATAGGATATGCCTCTAATAGTGCTGCCTCTACATTTATGGTTAAGGAAGAGGGGTCTAGCACTTATGGATCAATTATGGAGTCAAGAGATGTAGTGTTCTTTGATCATATATTTCCTATGAAAGAGAGTGTGCAAGTCCCTAGAGAATTTGTCTCTAGTGACATAGAGGAAAAGTAAATTGCTGAACTAAGCAGAAGCAAAAGAGTTAGAGTACCATTAGTTTTGGTTCTGAATTTATTACTTCCTTTGTTGTAACAAAACCTGAGGAGATAGATGATGTTTTTGTGGTGACATATTATTAAGGAAGATCCCAAAACTTATGAGGAAGCAATGAGATCTGTGGATGTTACATTTCTGAAGGAAGTCATAGATAGTGAATTAGAGTCAATCATGTTTAATAAAACTTGGGTTTTAGTTAATCTATTTTGAGGGTGTAAGCCTTTAGAGTGTAAGTGGATTTTCAAAAATAAATTGAGACCTGAAGGAACCATTGAGAGGGTCAAGGCAAAACTTGTGATTAAAGACTTTAAACAAAATGAAGGATTGGATTTTTTTTATACTTACTCTCCTGTTACTAAAATTGCATCAATAACAATGTTGTTTGATATTGCCTCGATATTTAAGCTTCATGTGCACCAAATGAATGTTAAGACAACTTTCTTAAATGGTGATTTAGATGAGGAAATTTATATTCTTCAGCTGGAGGGGTTTAGAGTGTCTGGTCAAGAACAAAAGGTGTGTAAGTTGGTTAAGTCTTTGTATGGACTTAAACAAGCTCCCAAACAATGGCATGAGAAATTTAAAAGTGAGATTTTCAAACATGGTTTCACCTCTTGTGATGTTGATTCTTGTATTTACGTGAAATCTGATATCAATGGATATGTGATCATAACTCTTTAAGTAAATGATATACTTATTTTTGGTACTAGCTTATATGTCATTGATAATAGCGAGATTTTGCTAAAGTTTCCTTTAATATGAAAGATCTTGGACCTGTGGACTTTATTTGGGAATCAAAGTTGATGGGATTGACTCTGGTTTTAGGTTGAATAAAACTCATTATGTTGATAAAATTTTGAAGAAGTTTGGTTATTATATTGTTGATCCAGTCAATATTCCTTATGACGCTAGTGTTTCTTTAAAGAAAAATCTTGGTGACAGTGTAAACTAAGCTGACTATGGTAAAATTCTTAGTAGTGTGATGTTCTTAATAAACTATTCTTATCCTGATATTGCATACTATGTGAGTAGACTTAGTCGGTATACTCATAATCCTAGTCAAGAGCATTGGAATGTATTGATTCATTTGTTGAGATATTTGAAAGGTACTATACATTATGGATTATCTTTTGGTGGTTATCCTCATATATTAGAAGGGTATTTTGATGCTAACTAGGTTACGGAGAGTGATAATATACACTCTACAGTGGTTATCTTTTTACCTTGCCAGGAGCTGCAGTGTCTTAGAAATCATCCAAGCATACATATATTACGAGATTAACAATGAAGGCTGAGTTTGTAGGCTGAGTTTATGGCTTTGGAGTTAGCAAGATAGGAAGCTGAGTGGCTAAGGAATCTCTTAGCAGATATCTCAATTTGGGAAAAACCAATTCCTTCTGTGTTCCTTCATTGTGATTCGCAGGATGCCATTCGTGTTGCTAAGAACAAGGCATATAATGTTAAAAGTAGGCATATCAGATTGAGACATAAAATTATTTGTACTTTAATTAGACATGGTATAATTTCTCTAGACTATGTCAAGTCAGAGAGAAACTTAACAAATCCGTTCACAAAATCTTTGAGTAGGACACTAGGTTCAAAGCATGCTAAAGGGATGAGGTTAAGCCCAGTTGTGTAGTAACCTCGTGATGGACACCCGTCTTGGGAAACCAAATTTAATGGGTCAAACGAAGTTATGTAGTGACTACTTACTTGTACATTGTTTGTGGAATAATACTAATACACATTCAGTTGTTAAATTGTGTCCCTTAGCATGTATTTACTGCATTTGATGAGGATGGATTGTTTAATCCTTAATGAGTTCCATAGCCCAAGTTTAGGTGGTGTAAGTAGTACACATTTGATGAATTCACCTACGTGATTGTGGGGGACTAGCCACCCTCCTATAAGAATATTTGGGCTATCTCTCTAAAGCGATCATGAGACAAGGCATTTTGAGGCTGTTTATTTCTCTAGCAAGTTATGTCTCTGACTTTCTTAGACATTAGGTTCAGGACTTAGGTCACCTAGTTGTTCTCTTATCTTTCTCTTAAATTGTTACAGTTTGTTTCACATTTTAGACCAAGTGGGGATTGTTGCGCATTATTGTTCCCAAAATTTGGTTTAATGGCAAAGAAAATGTTCATAACGCTTCTTTCATTAACTCTTTATTTATTACCATTAATAATAAAAATGTTGCCTTTCTTTATTACCATTACTCTCACCTCTTAAAGTTCATTTTGATTTTCCTATATATAGCTCACCTTACGATGCTCATCTGCATCACAAAAAGAGAACAGATTCTGCTATCTCCTTTCTCACGCATCTTTTATTTGCTCCACCCAACATAAGCGTTTTCCTCTACATACAAACACCTTACGCACGTATTTTTCTTACTATTTTATCTCACACAAATTCTATATTTGTTTGCCTTTTCATTCTCGAAGATAATTCCTACTTTAACTTTTAGAGTGCACCGAAGCAGGTGGAAAAGGCGTTAACTTTGGGATTGGATCTCATTGTCCTATTATATCATAAAGAGAAAATTTCCAACTTAGAATGGTGATTTTCACACCTTGCATTCAAATAAGCTGCTCCAATTTTATTTTATTCCTATTTCGCTAACAATCTCTTCTCAAATCTTCAGAGCATCTCTCTCATACTTGCATAACTGAAAGGATAGGGATTCGTGTTCCATGTTGGATAACCACTTCCCTCTTTTTTCTTACGAGGAACTCAAAAATAAAAAATGGATTTGTGAATAGTAAATCGTAACTTTTCATAATTTTTTGAGTTTGGTTAATGTAATTTGATATATTTCTATTTA
The DNA here is from genome assembly GCA_025594535.1 of Erythroxylum domingense. Taxonomy (NCBI): domain Eukaryota; kingdom Viridiplantae; phylum Streptophyta; class Magnoliopsida; order Malpighiales; family Erythroxylaceae; genus Erythroxylum; species Erythroxylum domingense. The sequence goes on along the minus strand of JANQBM010063724.1, from coordinate 5,437 downwards.
GATTTATGTTCTTTTAACAATTATTGTTTATATTATTATTTAACTATCACTCCTAACTATTTAGTTATGCTAATTTTTTATTTATCATATTTCAATATAATGTTATTCCAAATAAAAATTAAAATTTAATAAAATTTAATAAATGGCTAAATAATATTATAAAATAAGTAATAATTTTTGAATTATAAAAACTAAACTAAAAACAAAATCTAGCGATTTCAGTATATTTAATTCTATTTTTAGTTGCCTCAAAGATTAATTTATTTATTAAAAATAGTGAAATTAATTATTTTCAGATATTGTCCTCACATTTTATATATTAAATTCACAAAAAACAATCTTGTCAAGTTTATTTTCTTAGGAAATTCATATTTGCGTAATCAATTATCTGATACTTGCAAAAAGTTTCCTCTGATCATGAGGCTAACTATTACTCGAAATTACTTCTAAGCATAAACCCTAATTCATTTCAAAACAAGTCGGATAAACAAATAATTTGCCGAAAAAGTATCTCCGACAAAGATTACAAATATTGGGAACGGCTTCCAGAACTTTGGAAAATTCCAAAGCCATAGTAGATATGTACACAATCACCAATATTATAAAATGATGACCAACTTTATCATCATCTAGTTGTTTTGAATGAATCCCGACAAAGATTACAAAAATTGGGAACGACTTCCAGAGCTTTGGAAAATTCCAAAGCCATAGTAGATATGTACACAATCACCAATATTATAAAATGATGACTAACTTTATCATCATCTAGTTGTTTTGAATGAATCCGATGTAAAATATTAAAATATAATAAAAATTAATTAAAAGAAATTCTATAATTCCAATTAGGAATTCGTTTGGCCCCTCAAGTCATTTTATTTTGACAAACTCTATCCATTATGTTCCACTATTTCTTTTATTTCATTTTTGTACTTTTTATTCGTATATAACTTCAATCCCGAGCCTGCCTCTCATAAGAATAGATGCAACAATAAAAGAACGGACACAAAAAAATAAGGTTTTAATTAAATATTGCGAGCAATTATAATAATTACAGATGATGTAAATGTAATTATAAATAATAAAAGTGTAATGAAAACCAACTACGATCTGAATTTGTCTTATAATATTGCGATTGTAATTGTAATTATAGTTGCCATGTTTGAACATAGCAAAAGAAATACGTTAGTCAATGGTGGTGGTGGCCGGTGGGTGAAGAAATACAAGAAATGAGTAGTATTTAGGTTAGGAAGTAGGATAATGTGCTAAATTGATTATTGTGCAAACAAAATTAATATATATAAGAAGAAAATAAATTGAAGTAAAAAACTAAAAATTTATGTAATATAATCAATTACGTAATCTATGTTGAAGAAATATAATTTCTTATTATGAAAAAAGACTCTTACCTTAACCGGGGGTCTATCAGGAAATAATCTTTGTATCTCTATCGGAGATGCGGGCATGACTGCATACATCTTACCCTTCCCATACCCTGCTTAGGCAGGAATTTGGGTATGTTTGGTTTGGTTTGGTTATTATAAAAAAAGATACAAAGGGAATAAGTAGTAACCTTCTCAATGTTTCTAACTTCTTTCACAAAACCCTTATCAAAGTAATTATTAATTATATGTAGAAAATTAATTATTAATTATTAATTATATGTAGAAAATTTAAGTACAATTAATCTTATTTTCATAGAAGTTTAAGATCATTGAAATTTTATTTATATAGATCATTAAACTTTATTTCTTCTATAGATGCCCAATAATGTTGAAACTTCTTTTTTTTTTTTAAATGAAAGAATTGCATTAACTATAAATGAAGCTATTACACCATTTCAATGAGTTCAAGGCTAGTAGGCCAACCATTAAAAGCTATTACAGATGAGGAAAAACTACAAAATGATAGTCCAAACCAATAATCTCATCTACTTATAACTTCCATCGAAGTTTCACTTTAGGTGAGAGAGTGTGCTGAACATTCTTTATGACAAAAGTTGACTGGACCCAATTAATAATCATGTTCACGGGCTAGTATTTGTTTTCTTCCATATGTGTGAAAATGCAACTATTGCCCTCTTTCCAAAGTGCATAGATAACAGTAGTAAAAGTTGTTGCAAGAAGAAGTCCATTGGCCATATGCGGTTTTGAGCGGCTAATAACCCAGTTCAAGGTTTGCTCTCAGTTGTATATAGAAGTATCACATGAAATGAGGTGAAGAATCCTACTCCAAACTGCTTTAGAAAATCGACATAGAAAAAAGAGATGGTCTCTATCTTCCATTTGCATCTTACATAAAAATACATGTAGCATCTACATTACCACGCCATTGGCTTCCAGTCTTGAGCCTATTTTGAATTGATAACCAAGCGATGAAAGAAACTATGGCATTCAAAGTATTTCTCCAAAGTAGATTAAATCAAGGGACAACAGGGAAACCGTTGGTAAATAGAAGTTGACAAGATTTGTTTGAAAAAGTACCATTTGGATTGGGATTCCAAATGATTCCATTATCATTCATCACATCATCAAAATGAGGTAAGTATTGCACAAAGAGATCAAAACCTCTAAAATATCTATACCACTCACCATTGAAGATCAAAGATGAGACTTTTAGGTTTTAGGGTAATTTGTTACTCAAATGAATCAGTTCAGGATTGTATATAAGAGGACTAGAATCTAACCAATTATTAAACCAAAACTAAGTTTTGTCGCCATTACCTATGTTATGCTTGATCCAGGGATATATAATGTCTTTCATCTTCATCATTTGTATGAGCATCCAAGAGATATATTGGTTGTATGTAACCTACCAGAAATTAGTATTTTGGAGATGATATTCATGGATCCATTTGATCCAAAGTGCTTAGTGGTCATTGTATAGTCTCTATAGCCTCTTGTACATAAATACTTTTTGCATATTTGATAGAGAGATAATCCTTAAGCCTCCTTGTTCCTTATGTATAGTAACCTTGCTCCATTTGATTTTTGCATTCTTGGTTTTGTCAGTTTTGCTAGTCTAAAGAAAAGCCTTCATGATTCTGTCAATCTCTTTGATAACTTCTTAGGTAATGCAATGTGTGTTGTCCAATGGATATGTAAGCTACTTAGAACTGAGATGATGCAAATAGTACAAGCTGCATAAGAGAGAAATCTATTTTGCCAAGTATTTATCCTTGCTTTGATCCTTTCAATGAGAGGAAGATATTTCTGGAAGTTTGGCTTATTTGAAGTAATAAGAATGTCAAGATAACAAAAGGGTGTAGTGTGGATATTTATACCCATGAGCCTTCTCATATAAGATGGGTTACTCACATCATCAGATAAATATAACCAACTTTTTCAATGTTGGGCTTTAGCCCCGATCATTTAGAAATCAAATGTAAAGTACGCATCACGATGTTGATAGAGTAAATTTCAACTCCATATAGAAGTTTGAGATCATCAGCATACATAAGATGAGTAATATATGGAGCATTTCATTTATAATGATATTGGAAGCCACAATTGCAAAAGGTCAACTTATTGAGCAGTCTAGATAACCCTTCCATCATAAGAGTAAATAAATATGAAGATAAGGGATGTCTTTATCGGATTCCCTTAGTTGTCTTAAAGGGATAAGTAGGGAAACCATTTACTAACACACTCAATGTAGGAGTTTGGATACAAGTTATTATCTAATTCACAAACTTGTGTGGTAGAAGTAATATGTCAAGGTATATTCGAATGAACTTCCAACCAATTGTGTCAATCTTGATTAAGCAATTATTGAGTTGTTTACCTTATTTGTATTCTTTCATCAACTCCTAAAGTAGAAGAATATTATCGCCAATATTTCTTTCAAATAGAAATGCTCCATGTGCAGTGTTAATGATTCTTAAGATCACCATTTTCAATCTTTCAACTAACAGTTTGGAAATCAGCTTATAAATAGCATTACAACATGATATAGGCCAAAACTCTTACATCCTCTGTGGACTTTGCTTCTTTGGTACCAAGAAAAGGTAGGTGTGGTTTATTTCCTGGAGAATTTTGGAAGATGAAAAGAATTCCAGCACTACATCTGTAAACAAATCACCTGTAATATCCCATGTCTTTTCAAAGAAAAGAGGAGGGAGACCATCATGCCTATTTGACTTTGTAAGTTGCAAACTGAAAAGGATCCTTTTGATATCCGTTGTAGTTATAAGGGAGACTATGTGTTCCTTGATGTCTTGAGCAATTAAGCAATTGAAAAGATGTTGGGTATTACAACTTGGCAAAATAACATCATCAACTCCCATCAGCTTTAGGAAGTAATTCCTACCAAAGGCCTTTAAGCCAGGCAACTCAATCTAATCCTGGCCCCGAGAGTCTTATAAACTGCAATTTGATTGATATTCCTCCTACATAGTAATGTGGAGTGGAAAATTTTAGTATTAAAGTCACTATCTTTCATCCAATTAAGCTTTCATTTTTATTTAAGTATAGAATTTTGAAGCCTCAATTAAGCCTCATATTCTTGCAGTCGAATTTTAGTTGACCTAAGATCAACATTGTAAGGAGAATTATAATATGCATATTGAGCTTGGACTAGTTTCTCTTTTAGAGCATTTATATTCTGATTCTTTTCTAACATAAAGTTCTTGAGTACTCTCTTCACCATCTTTAATTTTGAAACTTTATTTTTGTGTTTTCAAAAATCATGTTATGAGTATATTTAAGGTAAAAAGATTTACATGCATCCTTAATTTTATAATAGTCATTGATCTGATTCTTGTCTTTTTTATTGAGACATAAATGTTAAAATGCAATTTTTCTTTTATCAAAATTTATGCACCTTTTACCATTTTTTAGCTATCTATCATTAGCAAAAGACTAATACTATTAATTGTTAATAATATTTATGAAAATTAGATTCTTTCAAAGCTTAAGAGTATACCCCTTTTTGATAGTTAAATCACCAAACAACTTTGACCTTCAATTTAGATTGTAACTTACTCCTATTTTTTATTATCTTTTTCCTTGTTCTTTCCTTTGTTAATAACTAGATTTACATCTAGTCCACCTTTAAATAGCTCTCGAATTAGGTACTCTTGAGCAGCTTCCATAATCACTATTATGTTTAACAAAGTCTTTAGCGAAATCCCCACTTTGGTTTATAACATATGAAGCAGTTACTGTTGTGGTTCTAGCCCCATTCTATAGTCATTTATTTATTTTATTCCACTAAATTTGGACTTTATAAGTGTTACTTGTCTTCATAGATCAAAAGGAATGAATTTGTGGGTAATTTTTTGCAATATAAAATCTCATCTTTTTGAAATTTAAAGCTAAGTTTGAAAGATAGAAGTTGCATGGGACAAAAACACATAATGATAGAAGAATTTTAGGAGTGGTATTGTTATGTTGTGTGTGTATCTCTCTCTCTCTCTCTCTCTCTCTCTCTCTATAAGATC